>CM067503.1:1682436-1807436 GCA_034509495.1 Acestrorhynchus altus | reverse complement strand
ACTCAGCTATTCTGTGGCACCTTCAGCCCAGAAATAACGACGTCTTATAAGTGGAGTAAAGGTCTCTGCTTTTGAACTTGAAGGCTTCTGTGGTTCTGTATGTGTAGAAATGCAGCTTCACTGCATTTTCTGGAAACGAGGCAGGTGAGGACTCCCAATCTGGCTGTAAATTAGGACCACGACACCCCGGGGCCTGACATTTTGTACCCGAAAAGAAATCCGCCATGCTGGCAGAAAAGCCACCGCAAAACCAGTTGTTTTTTTAAGGACAGGCAATAAGCCTGGTCTGTGATGGGAAGATTTCCAGTCAGAGGACTTGTATCAGAGAGATAAAAGGGTTAATACAGATGGAGGGGACAGTGGACGAGGCAGAACGTCATTGCTGTTGTGGGAAGAATTAATGGCCTTATCAAGAGCGAGGGAACAGGCTGCTCTGTGTCTCAAGGCCATTCGGTGACATTAGAGATATATTTGAGGAAAGTATCAGTTTTCCTTTATTTTGACACTGTTTTTTTCTCCTCTTTTTTAATAAAGTATGATTCATTTACACTCACTGATAAAAAAAAAAAGAAAGAACTGCACCAGTAAAGAGATGCTGGAATGGAAAGAATGTGTGAATGTAATGATGAGGCGACTGATTCTAATGTTACCGTAAAGGATGAGTTTAGTGTGGAAAACTGTTGGGTCTCTAGTCTGGAAACAAGATAGAATAGAATAGAACTTTATTGAGACGAGATACGTTGGGGGATGGCCGATTGACCACAGCCTAAAAATGCCTAAATACCAATGCAAATAAACCCTACTTTTACACTGTTTTATTTTTATTATTTTTACTGAAGTTAGGGGTGTACTTTGTGTCCCGGATAAATGGCGAGGGTTGCGTCAGGAAGGGCTTCCTGACTATGATGCGGATCGTAAATATGACTGCCATACCGGATCGGTCGAGGCCCGGGTTAACAAAGACCGCCTCCGGTGCTGTTGACCAGCAGGGTGCCAGGGGAAATTGGACTATCGTAGGATGAGAGGAGGAAGGCGGATTAGAAGGATGGTTGGTGTAACAGTGGAGGAGGCGGAGGATAGGGCAAGACGGAGGCAGATTATCCACTGTGGTGACCCCTAAAGGGAGCAGCAAAAAGAAGAAGAAGAAGAAGAAGAAGAAGAAGAAGAAGAAGAAGAAGAAGAAGAAGAAGAAGAAGAAGAAGAAGATCAGTAAATGATTATGTATTAATTATATTTAACTCCCTCCTAGCCTCACACACACACACACACACACACACACACACACACACACACACCTACAACTTCAGCAACTTGACCTTCTAGGTGCTGATCAGAGACCGTAGCAGAGGCCCTGGTGTCGGCAGGCCTGCTGGTCAGACACACCCTGAGCCTGCTGGACGCCAACTGGCTATCTCCATGGAGCCGCTAGGGCCTAGAGAAGCTTGATCTCCAGAGCAAGGGCCTTCCTGCACTGCAAAAAAATAAATATTTGTGTATTCTCAGGCGGTCCTAAACCAGCTTAAATTGGATCATTTCGTTGTGCCGCTCCGCCATGCCAAAATGCCAAGAGAGTGTGGGTCTTGGCTAGGCTCTGCCTCCTGCCATTCTCCCCCTGGCCTGCCCAGCCTCCCCCTGCACTATCTGCTGACACAGAGTGTAGCCCCAAGGCCCATCGGCCAGCCTCCTGCTGGGAAGAGCTGCAGAGAGATGGAGGAAGCTGGACGAGGCCCAGCGCACAGCTGGCCTTCATAACCAGTGTGACATCTAATGTATGTGCCTTCTCTGTCCATTCTGTGAGTTGTTCCATGTAACGGTGTGCGGTATATATTACACGATTGGTTCAACCACGAGGACTACAGTCGTGTGGGCGATATGGCAAGAAAACAATATTGCTACAGAGGAAGACTGAAGAATACACAAAGCAACATGAAGTTATAGCCTTTTATTTTAAATAGGTCACGTGGTAGAACATTTAGCTTGACCATCATCTAGGCCTAACGAGGCTGGGCAGAGAGTTAGACCTAAACCTTTAACACCATATAAGGTTTACATAAACATATGAAAACTGTTCCGATAATGTATGGTTTGAATATACACCAATCAGCCATACAGTCATTGGACATTTCATCAGCTCCGCTCACCATCCAGGAGAACACAGTAGTAAAGGTAATGGTCAGGACCCCACAGGACCACCACAGAGCAGCTATGATGTGGGTGGTGGGTCATTCTCAGCACTGCAGTCACACTGACATGGTGGTGGTGTGTTAGTGTGTGTTGCTGGTACGAGTGGATCAGACGCAGCAGTGCTGCTGGAGTGTTTAAACCCCTCAGTGTCACTGCTGGACCGAGAACAGTCCACCAACCAGAAATGTCCAGCTGGCAGCGTCCTGTGAGCACTGATGGACTAGAAGATGACCATCACAAACTGTGCAGAAACAGATGATCTTCTGTCTCTGACTTTACATCTACAAGGTGGAGACACTCGGTAGGAGTGTCTGATACAGTGGACAGTGAGTGGACACAGGGTTGATGATGATTTTAGTCTGTATGCAGGTTGAGCATCAGCCCCGCCCCTCTCTCTGATCAGTCAGAGTCTGTATGCAGGTCGATCATGTCCACGTCGACAGAGCAGTAAACACGCACTGGAGCTCCTTTGGCTTTTAAACTGGGATTTAATTCAGTTTGAATCAAGCTGTTGTCTGAGATGGATTGCTGGATGTGTGTGTCATGTTTGTAGTTTACTCTGATCCTGAGTTATGAAGCCTATTAGTGCAGATCTCAGGTTCTAAGAGCTAATGATTACAGCTTCCTTTTCAGACGCACCGGGAGTTTATCTGAATTAAGCCGCTTCTGTCATCACTTACGTCTTAATTTTGGACTTTTATTAAAAGACAGATGTACAAATGGAGGTGCCGAGGTTTCCTAATCATTCACTTTATAGTCTTTTTTATCTCTAATTCTTAGACTTCTCTTGATTATACCCATTAAAAAGTCTCTCTTCTTTAATTCACTTTTGAATTGGACTCCATTCTCCTGAACAGTGATATTTGGAGATGAATCTGTCTCCGAGTTCCTTTTAAGAAGAAGACGACGGAAGTAGTTCAGTGCAATTTATAGCAGCACTGACCCCTTGTTCGTGCTTTGGTTTTCACAAATTAGAGGGAAAAAAAAAGAAAACATTGCACTTTTCTGTCTTCTTTTGTGAAACGCATCACAGTCATTGATTCGGCTGCTCGCGAAATTTCCAGTGCTGTTATGAGGCTCAGCCATGCGTCGCTGTCTTTTCGTATTTAGCAGCGGGAAAGTTCTGAGAGTCGGTTTGTTTGTAAAACAAGGCAATTTAAGCAAGCAGCTGGCACCAGAGATCAGGCACACACACACACACACACACACACACACACACACACTCTTCCGCTTCCTCCGTGACGCGGCAAGGATCAATGTCTAGACATACATCTGTTGGTTTGCGCCCCTACACTTCATGGAACGTCGCATTGAGAGGCAGCGAGTGGCAGCGAGTGGCTGCTGCTCTGTTAACACAAACTCATTTAAAGAAGAGCGGGATCCTACGGAGGGGCGACGGATGACAAGATCAACAATCTGTTTGAAGTAACGCTCGGCGCGCCTCCCGTCAAACGCTAGCCCTGCAAATGTCGGTACTCAGGAACCTATACGACTATTACAGAGCGTCCCTCTCCCAATCAGACGGCAAGGCCAGTTCAGCTGTTCTTAGTGCTGCTATGTGGAGACAGAATGGATGAATGAGGCCTCTGAAGGTCTCAGCTGTGTGGGTTTCAAACTGGAGTGCACAGAGTCAGAGTCAGTCTGTTTGAATGCACGGGAAAGGTGCCACACACACACACACACACACACACACACACACACACACACACACACACACACACACACACACACACACACCTATCCACCGCACCTGGGAAGCAGCTAGGGAGCTAAGAGCCACCTTCAGTCACTGCCAATTGAGGGATTCGAACCCACAACCTTCCATTCACCAGGCCACGGCTGCCCCCCTATAAAGTGGAAGAGTTGGGATTGATCTGTAGTGCTGTGTTCACAGTAGCCATAGAACTGCCACTAATCACTATTGGCTACAGAGTACCATATAGAACACCATTACAGTGTGTGGTCACGACTCACGATTATGAGAGACAGGCTCACTAATCCCAGTTCTGTACCATACAGCCATATATAGCTACATTAGTCTACTGTCATGAGGAGCAATAGGCCTTCAACACTATATAGCAAGGTCTCTCAACCAGTGGGCCATAAGCACTCTCTAGTGGTCCACAGGTCCATCCTCAGGCACCGTAAATCCACTTTAAGTCACAACAGTCCATGCGATTGTTTTTAATATAGTGCTCTATAGAACCCCTGCTATATAGCATCATTTAAAATCCTATTATAGGGAACAGAAATGGTCCCCTAAAGCCTTTCCTTACATTAAAGAATGTTTCCTTCACCGCGTCCTACCATGAAACACTTGCTATAGGGAGAGAACATTACTATAGGAAACAGAAATGGGACGTAATCACTATTCCGTGATTTCTTGATTACTCTCTGCCAGGTTTTGGGGCATTGCTGTGAGGATTTGGTTGCATTCAGATAGCATTAGTGAGGTCAGGATCCTGAAAGTACTGGATCATTCCAGTGAACACAGTGCCACTGCTCCACAGCTCAATGCCCTCAAGGCCCTCTAGCCCACGCCTGGTATTAGACATGGTGCCAGTAGGTTCATGTTTGTTTATCTGCTCCAGAGAGTCCAGTTCAGTACATCGGTGTCAGCAATCGGTGCAACTTACAGTAGCTGAATGCATTCATTAGAAAGTGGGCATATAGTGTAGAAAGCTTGGGCCTGGACCTTTGTAATGCTTCGTGTCCAGACTTTTGCACAGGCCACACCGTACGTTGTATTGTCCTGAAATATCGTTGTTGTTGTTGTTTTTTTATTCGGAGGTGCTTACTACCCTGTATACGAGCCGTTCCGTATCTCTTCCAAAACAAACTTCACGTTGATCTTCTTTCAACATTGAGCCTCATAACAAACATACGTAGTAATTCAAAATGTGCACTGGTCAGTCTCTGCCCACTGAGAGAATTATCGAATATATCTTTGAAACTCTAGGCCAAATTTGTGGGTTGTTTATATTATTTGATGAACTTTTATTCACAAAAAATTATAAAAAGTATTCTAAAAGTATTTTTAAGAGACAGTCACATATATTGTTATCGTCAGGAGATCCTCGCCTCCTCAAATATGTCTTCATCGGAGATGTAAAAATGAAGACTATTTAAATATATGTACTGATTTGACCATGTTTTGATGAAACGTTTGTGTTTTTGAAGACTTCATCTCAGTTTACATCTGAGAAATCCTGCCGGAATTTGACCTCCAGGGTGTTTTTAAGCTGAAAATAGATTAATTAGAGAATTAGAGTTGTTTGTAAGGATTTTATTGACAGAGATATTTATAATAAGTCTTTCAAAATAATTCACTGTGTTCCAAATACAATAAAAACAATATTATTTTCATTATTTATGTATCTATCAGCATTATCCATTCTCAGGACTTTTATTCTGAAATATAACACTGTATAAGTCTCTTTAACCCAATATCTGGATCACTGACGTCGTTAACCCCGCCCCCTCTCTTTGATCAGTCAGAGTCTGTCTGCAGGTTGATCACTGATAATTCATCACACTATGAGGAGCCCAATAACATTTTAGAAATGATATTATGTTGAGATGGATCTTCTCAGTCATATTTACATTATCATCATCATCAGATGCACAAAAGAGAAATGAGGGAACGTACTTTTGTTTTTCTCATAGACTTCAGGAGATCTAAATGATGCAACTTCATGTAAAACATTTGACTTTTTAGAATTTAGATTTTAGAATAGGGCATGTGTTAGGAGACTGGATAAAAAGCCAAGGACACAACCAAAAATAAATCAATGAATTAATAATAATAATAAAAAGAAAGATCAAAGATTTTGAATTAAAATAGATACATAAGATACAAAAATGAAAGAAACACAATAAAATAAGCAATAAATATTAGAATTTAAAAATGAAACTATGGGTTTAAATCGGCCTATAACATGTAACAGTGTGGAATTAAAAGGAAAACTGATCAGAAATAAAAATATAGAACTAATAAAGCTTTGAAAAAAATAATAAAGATTTAAAAATGAAAAAATGAAAATGAAGACCATAAAGAATTTATAAAACACTAGATGAAAGCAGGCTGAAAAAGGTTTTTAAATACGCCTATATTTTCAGCTGCTCTCAGCTCCACTGGAAGGCTGTTCCAGTGGTTTGGAGCGTAATGGCTGAAACAGCATCACCAAAACATCTTGTCCTACTTGGAGGAACAACTAAGAGAGAGGAACAGGAGAACCTCAGATCTTCCTGCTTCATTAAGGAGCATGCAGTGCTTTACAGACCAGTTAAAAAAAACTTTAAAATCAAAGAAAACCCAACGATTTTGATGTGATATGGATTCAGATACAACAAAACAAGGATTTCTGAAGAATTTTAATCATATCATAGAATTTTAATCATCATATTTCATAGAAATGTGGAGATTTATAAAGCAGGGACAGGAAACATGCCATCTGTATGGGTTCTAGGTAGTTTTTAATTCATGTTTAATGTAATTTGTGTTAAATGAGGACTATATATATGTTATATGAGAGAAATCTTCTGTTCACACCTAAAGACTGAAGCTTGGCCCAGTATTTAGCAAAGCAACAAAGTATTGTCACGTGAGCCACCAACCTCACAAGCTGCTGAAGCTCAGAACCTGGTCTTCTGATGCTGCTGGGACTGAGTATCAGACCTCTTCCTGTGTCCGAGCTCTTCGGTTTTCTCCATTTTCTCCAGTCTTTGGACGATGTTAAAATGCTCTATAGGACTTTGTTAAGTGTCCTTTTCTCATCATTATAAAAGCAATTTGAACAAATTACATTATGTTTTTTTTTGTTTTTTTGTTACTTTGTTTCCCTCAACAGACTTGGTTCACGAGTGTGTGTGTGTGTGTGTGTGTGTGTGTGTGTGTGTGTGTGTGTGTGTGTGTGGCTTTAAAACTTTAAAACTGTGCTTTTAGTCAGAGAATCTTTGAGATACTTATTAGCAAAACACAAAGAAGACCACATGTTAACAGCTAATGGTTAATGTGGGTCACTGGAGTGTAAATAAAAGGGAATAAGACTGGTTTAATTGGTTTTATTTAGAGTGTCATTCAGAAAATTTCCATTTAAAACAAAAATGTTATTGCCCTAATGCCGTATATATAACCCTGACCACTGTCTCTGACACACGGTTTAACATCATTCTTCCCAATTTGATTTAATGATGCGTAATGTTTCACACATCATTATATTTATACTGTTACAAGTTTTTGTGCAAATTAAAACAAGCAATTAGAGCCTCTCTGCATTTATACGAAACAACTTGGAACTTGGAGGATTGCTTTTGGAATTATTAAAGTTACTACAGCTGTTCTTTGTTTAACTTTCTGTCCTTTTGGAGGAAAAAATAATTAGCGAAGTTTTGCAGAAGCAGTGTTGTCTTGAATGCGGGAGCTCTGAAGCATCAGCCAAACCCCAGCCTGCCTGGTCCTACATTATCTACCCTGGTTTGCATATTTAATGCACGTGGAGAATTCAGTAAAGGATACTTCTGTATTTAAATGTAGTGTGCTCAAATCATTTTAGTGAACTTAACCAGAGAAAAGAGGCTAGCTTGTAAGCAGCTCGCTTTCACTAACTGTCCTTCGACTTTGTGTATCTTTCAGGGCTGCGTTAGCCGGGCAACACGTGCCTGCGGCTGCTTCGGCTGAATCCTGTGGCTCTATCAAACGCAGGGGCGCAGCTATTGTTTGAGATTGATCAGCCCTTGGCATTTCGCTGGCCGAGAATTGCCCAGAAATCTGCGTCCTCAATTCCTACGGCTTTGTATGGCCTACTGCGATTCAGCATCCTCGCCCAGCAAGAGCCACTGCAGCTCTTCTGTCGCTCCGGCACAGACCCGTGGATTTCTTGCGCCTCCTCAACTCGCGAGCGAAATGTCTTTACTTTAGATTGACCCCGCTGATCCTGCTTTGTGCTGGAGTCGAGATTAGGGAGGGAGAGAGGCAGGGGAGCAAGGCTGCCAGCAGCTCGGAAGCTCGGGAGAAGCTGGAGGCAGAAGGCTTCCTCCAGGCCGCCCATGCCTGAAGCCTCCCCAGCTCCGGGGTCCGTGAGAATCTATATGACTTACGGAGTTTTTTTGGGGCCCCTCCATTGCCAATCCCACTTAGAGTGCATTTTTCTGATAAACAAAAGCACATTCGAGCTCGAGCTCCTCATTTCACACTGTGTGCTTTGGCTCCCGGCAACGCTTTCCTGGAGCCCTTGGCCTGCAGTCCAAAGAATGGCTCCAGTTGGCTTTCCTTTAAAAAAAAAAAAAAAAAAAGCAGGAAAAAAGCAGCCACATGTGGAGGATTAGACTCCATCTTTCATCCTCAACGCTCTCTGCCCGCCCTCTTCTGCCCAAGCCCGACGGCTCTCCCCCAGCAGAGTCAAGTCGCGGACACGCACACACACCTGCATTCCCTGGTAAACTTACCTCATCCCGGCATCTGTGTCTTCTTGGGAAGAACTTCTTTTTGCATTGGATGAAGCTTAAAGGAAGGGAAGAACTAGTTACGGAAGTTATGGAACTTACAGAATTACAGAAGAACCTGCAAGGCTAGCACCACGCATATAAGACACGCTTGTTGGACTTGCTCAAGTCCTTGCTAACAGGGTTTGGATGGTGACGGTGAACTTCTCAAAGCCCTCAATTTGCATTCTCAATAGGTAGCTAATCTGCCCCACTCTGGAGGCCATTTGGTTGGGGTGCTGTTGGCCACTTCTGCAGGCAGAATATTCCACCGTAGTTAGCTGCACCACTGTGTTTTATCACTGCGAGTGCATATGGTATCTCTGACAACACTCCACTTGTTCGTAATATATTCCGCTTCCATAATGCATGTTCTTTTGAAAGTGTTTAACCCGACACGTGAGGAAAAGCACACCAGATGGAAAGATAGAGAGGTGCCTGGCCTTTAATACTCCCGCTATTAAAAACGCAGCACTGCTGATCAGACGGTTCCACGGCCCGCACAAGCTCTTTGTCTCTGTTTAAAGGGGGATATCAGAGCAGTTATTAGCTGGGGGTGTGAAACGGTAGCCGTGGCGAGGGGCAACCCCCGGGGCATGAGCTGTCCCGGGGAACAGATGTGCCACCCACTCGCAACAGTTGTACGCTACCCACAATGCCCTAGTGGGAGTAGCTGGGCGAGGGAGAGGGGCCGAAGACGATACTTGGCGTTAACGATATAACCACTTGCAACGGGAGTTGCCGCGTCTTGGGCAAGGAGCCTAGGGATGGAGGGAGGGAGGGAAGGGAGGGAGGGAAGGGGTGGTGAATTGGGAGTGCATCCAAGAAGGTCAATATTTACAGAAAAATCAGCATATAAGCCAGCACCTGTCTGGTGTTACTCACAAACCCACAGCTTATGAAAGTGGATGATGAAGTAGTTGAGGTAATGTAGCAGGTCCACAATAAGCAGAGCTGGCGAATGACTTGCCAGTGGGTTTGACTCAGAGGACCAAGAGAAGCTCTCTTAAACACTCTGTGACCATTCAGTCATTCGAGTAGAGTGTCCCGCGTTGGCCGAGAAGGCACGGCAAGGGCAAGGTCGTCCAATATCAGCTTGAACCTTTCTTTATACCATCACCTCCATCATTAAGCTGGATGAACTATGAACTGAAAGTGACAGCTTGACTTGGGAGAAAGCCTGCCAGATTGATGGAGCGAGATTAAAAAGTGAGCTAAGCATTGTGGGTGCAGGGACTAAGTGGAATGAACTGTGTTGACACATGAACCGAGCAGTTGCACAGGGACTTTATGCCCAAATTCATGTGTCAATATAGTCAGTCATTTTTATGTGATCTCTCCTTCGCCCCTCTGCCTCTCCTTTTTTCTCTGCCTCGGAAATAAGAGTGGATTATTTCAGTTTGTGGCAGCAATCTCTCTCTCTCTCTCTCTCTCTCTCTCTCTCTCTCTCTCTCTCTCTCTCTCTCTCCTCTCTCTCACACACACACACTTCCTTTTCCATCTAGAACATTCTCCATCTGCAATTATTCCCACACAAGTTCTTTGACATAACAGAAAATGATGTTTGTAAAGGCAGGGTTTTCTACAAATCAATATCAAAACACATATCATATAATCTATAAGACTTGTCCCTGTATAACCCTGGTCTCATCATTGTGTGAGGAATTATCAGTCAGTAATTCAGAGCTAAAATTCGTTCACTTCCATCTGAATTAAATCCCAGTTTAAATACCGAAGGAGCTTCCAGTGCATGTTTACTGCTCTGTCCACGTGAACAGTCCAATATACAGACTCATTGATCAGAGAGAGGGCAGGGCTGATGATCAACCTGCACCCACAGACTCTGACTGATCCAGAGAAGTGGGGCTGATGATCAGCCTGCATACAGACTCCTGACTGATCAGAGAGAAGCGGGAGCTGATGATCAGACCTGCATACAGACTCTGACTGATCAGAGAGAGGGGGCGGGGCTGATGCTCAACCTGCATACAGACTCTGACTGATCAGAGAGAGGGGGCGGGGCTGATGATGTCACTGCATATGTCACATTTCCTAAGTTCCTTCCAAAGTAGGTCTTAGTTTTAATGTCTGGTTCTAGGTAAAGCCTACAGTTATGGTTTAACGTACACTGATTATAGGCATCAATACAATGTTGGGTTTTCAGTGATTTATTTGAGCTTCTGGAGCAGAATGTGTGACAACATGCAGGTTTAATATAAAACAAACAAGAATTTGAGCAAGTTTTATTTATTTATTTATTTATTTATTTATTTATTTATTTTGGGGGAGGGGTCTGAAATCAACACAGAGTCAAAAATATACATACAGGACACTTTGCCTTAGAAAAGTAAGGTTCGTGGTTTTCTGACACAGGCCTGAACTTTAAGTCAGTATATTTTTGCTGCTTTCAAGGTCATTCCAAAAGCTTTCTGTTTGCCTTCTCTATCCATTCCTCAACCACCTGTGGTGTGTTTTGAGGTCACTGGTCTGTTGGACCACAATGTTTCCATGTTTCAACCATCGAACTCATTTGAGGTTCTACTGAAGAATTCAGAGTGAGTCCTACTTCTTCATTCTTTCATACTCTTCATTATCCAGTTCAGACGGCGGCAAATCAGCCACAGAACACGACGCTCCCACCACCATGCTTAACAGCTGGTACATTGGTCTTGGGGTGGAATGCTTCATCTTTACTTTTCCAAAAAATACCATCCGGTCATTCTCATGAATCTGTCCATGAAGGCTTTTTCTTTGTCAATGTGGTTTTTTAAGGCCCCTGGTGCAGGAATTTTTGGAGCCACCTACATACAACATCTAAAATGTCCTATTTAATAGAAATGGTGTCATTCCTACTTATACAAGAAGTCTGTGTTTATCGAAGTGGATCTTCTTGAATATTTGCGCCACTTCAGGCTTTGTGGTCTGAAGACTCCCAACGACCTCTGACTGCCAGGTGCCCAGGGCACTGGCCTCAATGGACTGGTCAGCAATTCACCTCACGTCATCCTTGCACATCACATGAGTCATAATAGATGGAACCATGCACTGGAAAAGGAAGTTCTTGTAGGACACCAGAGAACATTTTGGCACCTTCAGAAAGCTTGATTTGAACGGGTTCTGGAACACGGTGTTTGATCAGTTTGATTGAACCTTTATTTCACCAGAAGGCTTCACTGAAATCATTCACTAAAGGGTTATAAATTGATTGATAGCCAATAATGGGAAGAGATAGGGAACCTTTATTGGCCTGTAATGTTTAATTCCTGGAAAATCTGCAAAAATCTTTGTAGGTCACTTGGTTAGTGAAGTCTTTTAAACGCCGTACGAAGAAACAACGCTCTGATTTAAGAGCTCCAGTAGTTAAATGTTATGAAGCCTCTGAAAGGCAGATTGTGCCTGAAGGTATGTGTCCAACTCTGTTCATGTGTATTTGAACATTTGAGCAGCTGATCCTGGCACTCGGGGTAGGTTTGTGAGGGGGTGGTAGTGGGGGGGTATGGATGATGAATACCCCTTTATTAGTTGCCTTTATCTGCCCCCCGCTCTCTCTCTCTTTCACTCTTGCGCTCTCTTTATTTCTCCCCCTCATCTTTGCCGTGCCAATCAGGAGCAGATTTGAAGATTCATTCAAACTCTGGAGATCCAGCATTTGTTTCTCCCACAGGGCAGAAATTAATTCCCCCTCCTCCGCCACCACCTCCTCCGTCAGTCCTTCACAGCTAAGGTGCAGTCAGTTCTCTCTCTTTTTCTCTCTCTGAAAGAACGTAGGAAAAAAGGAAGGGGGGGGGGTGGCTGCTGGTCCTGAGGGGATCCTGCTTCTACTATTTCATCCGCATTTTAATCCTCTGATATATTGAAATGTGAACGCTACAGCAGGAATAAAGACAAAGCTTTTGTTTAAGATTCTAATATTAGCCTTGCGGCATTCCCGGCGTAAAAACTGGTGCTTGGGCCCCTGCGGCGTTCCCATTGATTTCCAGTGTCCTAAGTTCAGTCCTGCCTTAACAACTTTCTGCTTTTGAAGGAAAAGAATGAAGAGGAGAAACAGACATATCCATTTGGCCGGATAATGAGGATAGAGCAGATTAGGACAACAAAAACATGCGGGGGGAGCTGGAAAAATCAGGAATCAGGAATGTGCTACATAACTACCGTTTAAACACTGCCTATCTGCGCCATCGTTCAGCCTTTAGAGCTTTTAAAGACTTGGAGTTTAACTCTTAGAACCCCACATCTGCGCATTGTGGGCAGCCACATGCTGTTTTCTAGGCTTCATAACTCAGGATCAGAGTCACCTACAGACACCAGGTATCAAGAAATATCAGACAACAGATCAAATTCACTCGTTTGCAACTGAATTATATCCCAGTTTCAATGCCTTGCTGTCAAAGCAGCTTCCAGTGCATGTTTACTGCTGTGTCCACGTCTCCATGCTCAACCTGCATACAGACTCTGACTGATCAGTGAAAGGGGCGGGGCTAGTGACACCACTGACCCAGATTCTAATTATACTGATTTAATTTGTAAATTTGATTAAAATTCCATTTTTCATTGTTACAATGTGATACTTTACTACTTTATTGATCAGGTTACTAAATTAATCAGTCAAATCTTTTGCTTTGCTATGAAACCCAACATACATTAAAGGAATTGATGTGTTTAGATGAATAACTGGTTGAAATGGAATAGAATTTGAGATCTAAATTCATATCTGAACATTTACTTAAAAAACAGAAAACATTCCCTGCGTTGTTAAGTTAAGGATTCCTCTATTTTTCTATAAATATTGTTTAGGAACCTTGATCAGGTTGGTTAAAGGCACCAAAAAGGTTCTTCACATGATTCCGTAGAAGAACCGGTATTGATTTTCTAAGACAGAAGATGAGATTTTTTATAAATGAGACGCACAAAGTGTGCAGAACCTTAATTAAGGTTTGCTAGTATATCTCACTATTTGAAGACTGGAAGCAGGAGGTGAACTCTAAGGCTTCCAGCTGGAGTTTGGAGCAGGTTCTGGGTTGGTGTTTGAAGCCAAAGGCCAACTTTAGGTGGGGAAAAGGAAAAGATGGGAAGGTGGAGGGTGTGAAGCTGCACAGCATGATGCAGTGGGAGTTGAGGGTTTATATCAGCTGAGTGGAGAGATTGGGGCTCAAAACTCATAACTCCACTTAAAGAACGTCGATGTGGTGTGAAGGTTCTAGCAAGGAGCCTTAACCCTTTAACAGTCACACTTAAAAATTGAGGAATTTGAGGAATGTTTTATTCACCAAAACAATTATTTACAGTCACACATATTAGATATTTATATTTTTAGGAGATCATAGACTAATCACATTTATCTTCACGTGTAAATAAATGTAAATATAAATGTAAATATTAACAGATTTGTAATTTTTGTATGAATTTGTATGAAAATCTTCTGGCCTCAACAGGTTTTTGCTTATGACCATTAAAAAGCCCTTTGCATCAGAAATGTTCAGTTTTCAGCTGAAAATCAAAGTATTGAGATTAATTATGTAAAGATTGGATTGACAGTGAGAGGAATAAGGTCAAACAGTCAACAAGGGTTGTTGCAAGTTTTTATTAGAGCACTTTTGTAGTTTTACATGTTCATTTCACTGGAGTGGCTGTCAAACCAGTACAATCCCAGCACATCGCTGGATTAGCGAATTATGTGAAGGGTCTTCAATCTCACAAATCTCCAAACGTGGTTTCAAAAGAAGCAAAAGAATCACCTCGTCCTTTCTGAGGAGTCTCCAAACTTCCGTGCAGGCAAACGTTCTCCTAGATTCCTGTGGACTAATTGATTAAAATAACAGTACTGCGTCATGTTTCACGCAAGACCAAAGCCTTCATTTAGTGAACTTAATTGTAATTGGTTTGGGCTTATGTGGGTCTCTTAATTCTAGATTTTACGAACGTAACATTGCAGCTAATCTACGATTACAACTTATCACTAACTCAACAGAGCAAATGTATTTAAATCCTCGCCGGTGTCAGGACGCGCAGAGACGACGTCTCCGGATAATCCGCGGCGCAGGCCGTCGTGAGGACGGTTGGCGTCTCTTTTTCCCCCCCCGTCACTCCCCGACTGTAAATAAGCACATTAATATCCTGAGAGATAATAGAAACTTCTGAATCATTAGAATATTAATCGTAGATTAAAATGTCTTAATGCGACATGAATTTTGATTTCAGAGGACAAAACACAATGCCTTCTCCATCTGTGTGTGTGTTTTGTGTTTTTTTTTTTTCTCGAGAAAACCTCTTGGCAAGCCTGAAATCAGCGACAGGTCTTAGAATGAAAGAAAGAGAGGAGAAGGATAGAACTGTAATCCCTATCAATGTACTTTATAAACCACCTTCTCTCTAAAATGTGTGACTAATGTGCACAAATCTCTGGCTTTAAAAAGCTGTCAAGCCGAGATGGCTGGAGTTGTTGTTCACGCCATTCATTTGCTCCGACGTAATAAACCACCACGTTTGTGTGCTCCGCTCCCCCTCCGTTTCTCCCCCTCCTCCTTTCTTTATTTGTGTTCCTCCTCCGAGCGAACGTACCTTGAGGTCTTGTGTAGGGTTTCCCATTTTTTTTCTCCTTCTTCTCCTTCTTCCCTCGCTCAGAGAGGCCCCGCGTGCTCCGCGCTACAGTAATGACATTAAACAGGAACACTTAAAGGGGTTTTTCGGCGAGAGCCGCATTGTCTGCCGTGAAGGCTTCCAGAAAGGCTCTTTTATTGCGGCGCGGATTTAATGCCAGTGTGTGTTACCTGATAACATTAAGGCGGCAAGGAGGGGGGGGGGTGGTTTGTGGAATATTCCCACGCTGGCAGGGCTTCAAGAATATTGACCACCAACAGGACTGCAGCTGAGGCTTGGGCCGCCGTTTGCGACTATTCACAGGCGAAAAATAAAAAAGAGCGGCTGATTATCGCCATTACAGAACCATATCTGGGGAGGTGCAATTCATTATCCTCCAGTCCTCTTTATCTGGCTGAGGAGTTACAGGGCTACCTTGTGGTCCCCGGCCTACATAAACACTGCTTCTTCTCTTCTCCAGATGGGAAGGATGGAGAGTGTTATAGACAGTTAAAGACACCCAACCTGAGACCGTGGTTGTTTAGACCCTTCTCGAGACCTCCAAGTGGTCTTCATCATCGCGCGCTCTAATAAGTGGGCAGCCACGGCGACGAGGCATTAGTGAAGTATTGTCTCTTCGGGAGATGAGCTCAATGAGGCTTTGTTCGCCATGCTGGTTTGCACGATTTGGATTCTTTCAGGTGCAGTCCCGCTTCTCAGGCTGTTGTTCTCTTTTCCCTCTGAACGCGCTTTTCGGAAGCGTAAATCGTACCTATGAAATGAAGTTTACTTCCGGTTGAATTGCTAATTCGGTAAATCTAGAGGAAAAAAAAGACCCACCGCCTTCTTTCAGGTAGAAGTAATGACAGCGTTTCGGCTATGTTTGATCATCCCTAGCAAATCCGGACAGCAAATTTATTCTGCAGGTGTTACACGTGGAATAATGTTTTGCCGTAATGAGAACAAGTCGCCGATATCATATTGTACCCAAAAGGCTTAGCGTTAAGGTGCATGGAAAGCTGAGCGATTCACAGTGAATCACCACTCAGGTGGCTGAGGTTGGTGGTGGCCCACTCGGCAGAGCAGTAATTTGGCTGATTCTTTATTTATTTCTTGGTAATAACATTATGTGAGAGCTTGTATGTGTTGGCTCCTGGGCTCCCCCTACAGGTGGGGTGTGTACTTCACTTTTACTCCAGTGCTGTAAATTCAGAGTCAGAGTCAGAGCATGTGGACTGAGGAGGTAGATACAGACACTGATCAACAATAACATTATGACCACTTCTTTATTTCTACATTCAATGTCCATCCTATCAGCTCCTCTGACCAATCAGGAGCACTTTGTGGTTCTATGATTCCAGACTGTAGTTCATCTGTTTCTCTGCAGACTTTATTCTCCTCCTTTCACCCTGATCTTCAATGATCAGGACCCCACAGGACCACCACAGAGCAGATATTATGTGGGTGGTGGGTTATTCTCAGCACTGCAGTCACACTGACATGGTGGTGGTGTGTTACTGTGTGTTGCTGGTACGAGTGGATCGGACACAGCAGTGCTGCTGGAGTGTTTAAACACTGTGTCCACTCACTGTCCACTCTATCAGACACTCCTACCGAGTGTCTCCACCTTGTAGATGTAAAGTCAGAGACAGAAGCTCATCTGTTTCTGCACAGTTTGTGTTGGTCGTCCTCTAGTCCTTCATCTGTGCTCACAGGACGCTGCCCACAGGATGCTGCCCACATAATATCTGCTCTGTGGTGGTCCTGTGGGGTCCTGTTCATTGAAGACAGTCTAAGTCTACAGTCTGTAATTATATGTCTACAAAGAACTGATAGAATGGACAGTGAATGTAGGAACAAGGTCATAATGTTATGGTTGATTCGTGTTTTCATCATAATTTCTTTAATTTAGTTGTTTTTAAAGAAAGTGTTGGACTGGGATTCAGCAGAGTTGGTGCAGTGGTAAACCTTCCCTTATACACACCCACTTTGTTTAGTACCCAAGAGCGATTTGGCACTAGATAGCCCATAAAGTATTACCAAATGCTGAAAATGACCTCTAGTGGTCACAAAACATCTCTCTCATGCATAAGAGATTACAGACACTCTTTAAATGACGTTTGGTGAAGAACTTTCAGAGTTTAGGGCAACAGGAACAATAGGAAATGGATGCTTAAAAGGAATCCCATTTAACCCCTACAGTCAATGCATGGTCCTGACCCCTTTAGAATCAGTCGTGACTTTGTCTCAGGTTCTTTTTAGAGTCTGTCTAGATCTAGTCTTGGTCCTCTATAGACTCCTCATGACTAGGGTCAGTATTCATTAGGTCTCAGCTCACTTTAGTCTGGGTCTTGAATTGATTTGATTTTTAGCCTTGACTTGGCACTACCCCTATAAGATTTGGCATTGATTTGGTCTCAGCCCATCTACAGGCTTGGTCTTAAATTTGTCTCGGTCTCCCTTAGACTTAGTACTTGAATTTGTTGAATTGGTCTTGACCTTTTTTGGACCTGTTGGACCCCCCTGTCAACTAGATTTAATCTCGACCCACCTTTAGTGATGATTTTGTCCTGACTTCCTTTTGTTTCAGCCTTAACTTGGTCCCAGCATCCTTTAGACTGAAGAAAGGTGGTCTTGACAGTCTCAGTGACTAATCTTTGAGTAATGAACTTCGTAAATGTAAGACCCTTCACCTGCAGAACCTTTCGGCTGCAGAACCCTTCGGCTGCAGAACCCGTCGGCTGAATGTTTTTAGAATTCATCAAGGTTCAATTTTGATGTACGAGTGACTGGAAGAAGTGTCGAGATACACACAAAAGCAAAGTGCCTGGGAATCTCTTTGCACTCATCCGTAAACTGCAGCCCCACCATGGATACCCCCCACCGTCTCCCCTCTCGCTCTGTCTCTATCTTTGGCACCAAGCCCTGTCTCATCCAGACACAAGACAATGGCTATTACCCAACACACCTGGGTTCTGGGCCTGCGCAATTCTCCTAATATCTTTTAAATCTCCACATAAGGTATGCCTTCCATAGGGCTTACGATACCATTTGCTCTAATAAATTCTTTTGGCAGGGTTTGGACGCAAGCTGCTCACGTCTCCCCCCCCAGGAGGGGGAATGGGATCGGGGGAAGGCCGAGGCGTCCCGAAAATATGAGGATAAATCTCAGGTAATCCTGTAGGACCTGGGAGGGGGGAGGGAAATCGATGCTTTTCCAACTGGAAACATTTCCCCAAGTCTTCATCTTCATTTAACTTCTTGTTTGTGTGTGTGTGTGTGTGTGTGTGTGTGTGTGGGTGTGGGTGTGTGAGTGAGTGTGTGTTTTAAATTGGTGATTCGGAGCAGCGGGTGCAGTAATTAGCACCGACGTTTGATCGGAGGGGCCGGCTGAGAGCGGGATGGAGAGCTTTCTAAAGGGCCCGGCGAAGGAGGGAGAAGGGGACGATAAGCAAATCAAATTAATGACAATGAGTGTTTGCGGAGGGGAAGAGGGGGGAAGTTACGTGCTCATGTTGTGCATGAATGTGTGTGTGTGTGTGTATGTTGTGTGTGTATTGTGCATGGTATTTATCCCTTTGTGGGGACCCGATGCTCCTCATAACTTATATTGTGGGGACATTTCTTTGGTCCTCACTTTGAGATACCGAATTGAGGATTACATTTTGAAGAGTGCAGTCTTGTGTACAGTCCCCTACGTTGTAGGTGCCACCAACCATCATTGCCTTCATTTGAAGTGGTGTTGTGAACAAGAAACCTGGACTGCTATGGACCGGAACCAGGTTCCGTTTGGGATCCATCAATGGTTGGCTTCAAGTATGGAGGCCTCATGGTGAGCGCTTTCATTCTACCTTGGCTGTGGAGAGACACACTGCCCCAACTGCTAGTGTGTTGATCTAAGGAGGCATCACATATGACAGTGGGTCAACTGTAGTAGTGATATGAGGCACACTCAGTGATTTGTGCAGGACATCCTGTGGACATTTGTTACCTCCCTTGGCAGGACTTCCAGCTGGGTTTCCCAAGAATGTCTCCACCAAATTCATCTCCAGCTGAGCATTTAGGGGAGCAGCTGGATGCCAACTTCAGCAACATAGGAGTGTGCAGGATCTACAGGATCTACAAATGTTGCATTTTATTGGTTCCCAGTGATCCAACCTCATTTTTGCACAACCATTTTCCGACCTCTCTGCACCTGTTAGAACTGACAGACTGTGCTTCAAGACTAATATACACTATATGTCCAAATATTTATGGACAACCCCTCTAATGAATTGCAACCTGTGTTCATTTGCTCCATCCAATTATGGCACTCCATCCAATACTTTTAGGATGAGTTGGGGAGTTTGGGATGAGCTGGGGTGGAAATGCTCCGAAATCTTCTAGAAACACTTCCCTGGACAGTAGAGACAGTTACTCCAATGAAAAACGACGAATGAGCAGGTGTCCCAATACTTTCGTCCATATATTGCATGTAAATCCTCCTTACTCTGACTGGCTACCTTGTGTCCTTCTTCCATTCTGAAACACTCTTTTTAACTTTAGTGTAAATGGGCGGGGCTAAAGTGGGTAAATATAATAATTAGTAAATGAATTCCTTTTGAGACGTCACGAAAATGACTTGTCGCATATGGACGTATGTGGACGACATGATTTCTTTAATGCAATGGATATCAGACATAATTTGTGTCATCGCCTCGCGCTGTAGTGGAGTGTTACACAGGTCAGTGGAATTACCCCACGAAGATAGCTTTACGAGAATGTGTGTGTATGTGTGAGAGAGTCAGAGAGAGAGAGAGAGAGAGCCTGTCGCGCGTGCCATGTTAAACACTTCACTCGCCGACGAGAAGCTAATCCAGTCACTCCACGTCTCCAGCCGCTCCCTGATTAGACGAATGAACCACACACACACTGGAGAGCAAAGGAGCGTCCCTTGTTAAAGCTCACTCCGACGAGAGGGTAATTAAGACAGCCCCGCCTCCTTGCGCACACACACCAAAAAAATTAAGTGATGTCTAATAGAGAGGCTTGAAGGTGTTTGTTTCACATTGTCTCTGTGAGCTGAAGTCAGGCAGAGCCGCGCCATTGGCAGGAGGTGAGCTATTCCGCTCGGAGGAGAACCGGAATGGCTCCAGGCTAGCCCGCGACGCCGACACGGGGATGCACTTCCACCATGAGCGAGCGAACTATCGTCAGCATACACTGTCACTTGTTACTTTAAATAATAGATCGCCTCCCCCAATTTCCTGTCTGATATTTTTGGCAGAGCAGTCGGGAAGACTGGTGGACAGGCAGCATCTGTCAAGCTGCAGCTCGGGCCAAAAAAGAAAAAAAAAACACAGTCACCATGCTCAGGCAATGTTGGGCTGGAGGCCGTGGCCAAGGCCTGCTTGTGAGATTGGCTACCATGTTGCTAGGGTGGTATGGTGGAGCTTCAAACTTTGCAACTTCATCGGAAGCTCCGGAGAAATGTAGGTGTATGGTGTTCCCTCTCGTAGTATGTTCCTCAAGGACGTTCCTCTGATCTTCGCAACACACGTTTGTGGAAATGTATTACAAACAAAGGAGATTTTTGAGGAGCTCAGAAGTAGGGTTGTTGATGCTCATCGGGCTGGAAAAGGTTACAGAACCATCGCCAAAGAGTTTGGACTCCACCGATCCACAGTCAGACATATTGTGTACAAATGGAGGAAAGTCAAGATCATTATTACCCTCCCCAGGAGTTCTCCACCAACAAAGGTCACACCGAGAGCACGATGTGTAATCGTCTGTAAGGTTACAAAGGAACTGAAAGGAGCTTCTAAGCAACTAAAGGCCTTTATCACATTGGTTAACATTAATGTTCATGAGTCCACCATCAGAGGTGAGCAACAAGGTTGTGCATGGCAGGGTTGAACAGATAATGCTGCTGCTCTCCAGAAAGAACATTGCTGCCCATCTGAAGTTTGATAAATATAACATGGACAAGTCAGAAGACTACGAGAACGTTTTGTGAACAGATGAGAATTAAAGATCTGGGGGGGGTGTCTTCCAGCTTAAAAACTCTCTTGCTGGTGTTGCAATCGTTGATGGAACAATGGAATGAGATCATCAAATTCAAAAGGAAAATGTCAATGTTGGTCATGCAGCAAGACAATGACCCTAAGCACACAAGTCCTTCTACTAAAGAATGATTAAAGAATAAGAAAGTTATAATAAAGTCCATCAAGTAAACAGACCATGGGAGGAAACCCAGTGTAGCTTTGGGTAATTAATGTCTCCCTCTAGATGAATGATTCTGGATAGGTTCTAGAACCTCCACGGTTCCTGTCACTGAGCATTGAAACCAGAACTCTGCACTGTACCAATCTGCATCGCGCTAAGGCCTCTCGAACGGTAATTCACCTTTATTGGTTGGCCTGTTTTCAGTGCTACTCTTCCAGAACAGGCACGATTGGTCCTGTCCCGGTCTCTCGCCGTTTTTGGGGGGGTGTCACTCGCACGTGTGTTTCAGGGTTAAGCAGCTGAGTCGTGACTGCAGAGTGATATTTGAGTATCATCGCTGCCGACGGCATCTCCTCCGGCTTTCTGTTCTCTATACAATAGGTTAATTGTTAGTTTGGACGCCCACTCTACAGATTAATGAAATGAAAGAAGTCATGGAAATGAATGAGGAGGGGAATTAAAAAAAAAAAAAAAAAAAACTGTCATAAATTAATAAATCAAAAGACTCAGACATTTGTTCTGTCTTCAGAAAAGCCTGCTTAGATAACCCGCCGCAGCTTATTTAGATAATGTGAGGATTTTTTAAAGCTCATTCCTCACATTTTAATTTTCTCACAATGCAGATTCCAGACGTTTGCATTGTGTTTGAAGAGACGCTGTCTGTTCTTACTGTGTTCAGCGCCCGAAATGTCCACTGTCCCAAAAGCTTAGCTGAAGTTTGACTTTACTGGAGTCTGTGTGCAACATAAGCTACACCCCCTCCTAGTGGAGGTCTGGATCAGGTTCCTACAGACGTGAGCCAGGCAAACATGGAATCAGGGTTAAGATATATGACCAATCAAACTCCTAATTAAACATGCGTAGACAATATGTCATTGCTGATACAGATGTGCAAATGCACACACAGCTTATCCAGTCCCTGTAGAGAAGTACTTCCAATGGAATAGGACTCTCTGGAGCAGATAATCCGGAACCTGTTGTCTAATGTCAGACGATGGCTGGAGGTGTATAAAGTAAAAATGTCATTAATACAAACGTTAATTATGACTTAAAATTAGAATTAATGAGGACTTTGGAGGAAGCTGTCATATTAAAACCTCAGACATTAGTTTGGTTTGCTCTTGATCGTTGGAGTGAGAGGGATCATCATGACCAGATCCAATGAGCTCTCTGAGCCCTTCAGAAAGGAGGTTGTAGATGCAGATGAGTCTGAGAAAGGATTTAAAAAGATCTCAGAACAATTAGATATCAGCCGTTCCACTGTCCAGAAAATGATTTACAAGTGGACAACTGTCAATCTGTCATTGCCTCTTACCAACTGTGAAACACGGGGGTGGAAGTGTCATGGTTTGCAGCTGGAGAGCTCCAGCTTGAGTTTGAGGTCTGGAGAGCTCATCTAATGTCATCTAATCACTAAGTTCTAACAATGATCTAGTCATTTAAAATGCTGCTCCTGATGCTAATTTTAGACGTTTTAAGTAGTAAAATGTTAAAATTCTTTCCTCACAAGAAAATTAAATTTTTAATCATTATTAAAACTATAATAATTATTTAAATATTATATAAACATTATTACATTTTTTATTAAAAATAAAAAATATGCTTTATATATATATATACTGTATATATGAATTCCTTCCATCTTTCTATATATATGTAAAATTAAATGTCAATTAAATTACTAAATGTCAATATGTTTAATTGTTGTGTTGTCCTAAGTCAAGATGGGGTGTCCTAATTTTTATGGTTATTTTTTATTTACATATTTATTTATTTTACCAATTTACAGTTATTTGAGTGCTTCCCACCTTTGCAAGAATAACCCTTCATGAACTACTTTAACAGCGAATACAACAATATACTGTATATAATATACAGGGGACACTTCTGAACTACATACCGTCTACCGTCATTAAAGGGTCATTAATGGTAAACAGGTCACACTCAGTACTTCAGTCCCAACAAAAGTGGACAATGATAGAAAAGGGACTATAAAGAAGGGAGCCTTCTTCTTTATAGGGCCTTTGAAGAACCCTATTTATTTATTCATATAGGATATGAATAAGCCTGCATTGTTGTGTTAAGCGAAGACAAACAGCTTGAGTGTGTGTGTGTGTGTGTGTGTGTGTGTGTGTGTGTGTGTGTGTGTGTGTGTGTGTGTGTGTGTGTGTGTGTGAGAATGAGAGAGAGAAGTGAAAGAAAGGCAGCCACCCTCAGAGTGGCCGTGGGGCATCGTCCCACCCCCTTGGGGCCCATACAAGGGCCAGAATTCCTCCACGTGTGTGTGTGTGTGTGTGTGTGTGTGTGTGTGTGTGTGTGTGTGTGTGTGTGTGTGTGTGTGTGTTTATGGGAGCCTCGCCGGGATAGCTTTAGACAAAGGCGTCACACTTGCCAGCTGCATGCGCATCCTCAGCTAAAGTGACACATTTGTTCCCTTCGCTGTGTGAGTGTGTGTGTGTGTGTGTGTGTGTGTGTGTGTGTGCGCGAGTGTGTGTGTGTGTGCAGCCTCGGCGGGGCCACTGTTGGGCCCCGGCTCTGGAGAGGGCCCTCGGGAGACTGGAAAGTGAATAAAGAGAAAGAGCTGGGAATGGGAGAGAATAAGCATTTTTTCATGCTTTTGTGTGTGTGTGTGTGTGTGTGTGTGTGTGTGTGTGTGTGTGTGTGTGTGTCTAAAGCCGTTTCCAAAAATAATGTGCGCCGTACAGACAGAAGGTAAGGTTTTATAGTGAAACACATGCAGGAACGAACACACACACACACACACACACACACACACACACACGTTTTTTGGGGAGGCTTGTTGTGAGTACCTGATTCTTCAGCTTCCCCCTTTTTTTCTCTCCTCATCTCCCTTTAAAAATCAGCAAATCCATTTGCTAAACAGCTGCACCTCTGTGCAGAACAGATAACAACCTGGGCCAGCCTGGCTTTGCTGTGACTCGCGTCTGATAGGACCAAATCTCTGGCCTCTTTTTTCCCCCTCCTTTTTTTTTTTTAATGCTAATGACGAAGGAACTCTTGTCGAGCCAAAAAATGCTGGTGTAGATCTGTCAATTGCTATTTTGACAGATATTTGCTTGTAAGTACACACAACACTTGTTCCCCCAGTCTTATCTCCCCCGCTGCAGAACACTGACCTACATTGCATCAAGCACAATGCGCCCGAACAAACACGCTCCGCTCAATGCCATCTTTCTTTTTTTTTTCCTCTCCTCTTTTCACCTTAAAAAGGCAGATTGAGCTCAATGAAATGGTTGAAAATCCAATAAACAGAAGGTATTCTCTCCCAAATAAAAAAGCGTGTCATTTAAAAAGGAGAATCTTCCGCCCATCTAAAAGAAGCGTTTCAATGCTCCTTCAAGGGGCTGCAGGAGAATATATACCGCAGATAAAGCTGCTCCTGCTCACAGACCAACACGCTCACTTAACGCTGCTCCGGCTCTCGGTATTTAACTCGTTTCCGGGACAGATTGTCTCCCAGGGGAGGAAAAAAAAAATGATCATTTTCAAAACAAAAAAATTAGAAATATCATATTAACAGAAGTGAACGCGGCTTCTGGTGTTCGGATTTAAAGTTATGGAGGACGATTGGCTGCAAACACGTATTTTAATGAGATGTTTTGTGGTTCTTCTATTAACCTTTAGAACTCGAGGCCATTTTTATGGGATGGTTTGGAAGTTAAACAAACTTTTATTCGCCGAAAAAAAAACAGGAAAGTGTTTACAGGAGACAGTCACACACACCAGATATGGTTATTTTCAGGAGATTCTAGGCTTCTCCAATTTGATGTCATTTAAGAAGGTAAAATTGATTTACTTGCACCTGCATTTAATGTGATTTTTTGCTTATAAGGACTAAAAGTCCATTTGGAAATTGATCATTCAGAGCAGACAATGCAAGAATTTTACTGAATTATTTGCATCGATTATATTCAGTCACTCATTTGTTTTCTAATCCGCTTGTTCCTGAATAGACCAGGTCATGGTTGATCCAGATCCCACCTGGAGTCCTTGGGCACAGGGCAGGAATACCCCCTGGACAGGACACCAGTCCATTACAGGGTATCACACACAGACCAAGGGGGGCAATATAGCCAGGCCATTTCACCTGCCATGTGCATTTTTGGGAGGCGGGAAGAAACTGGAGTACCTGAAGGAAACCCACCAATCAAACTGGAGGAACACACCAACCTCCTCACAGACAGCTACCTGAGCAACCCAGACCCCTGGAGCTGTGTGACACATGCACTTGGATTGACAAAGATATTCATAATAATAATAATAATAATAATAATAATAATAATAATAATAATAATAATAATAATAAAGTAAAAAATAACCTGAAAATTCTTTGTTATTTTTGTTATTTATGTATGTATCAGTATTATCCATTCTCAGGACTTTTATTCTGAAATCTGAGCACCGTATGAGGAAAGAAACAGCTCCTCCCTTCACTTTTTGTATATTTCTATATTTTTATGTATGTATCAGTATTATCCAAATCATTTTGGCAAAAAATACCCTTTCATTTTCCTCTTTAACCAAATATCTGGGTCAATGATGTCATTAGCCCCACCCCCTCTCTTTGATCAGTCAGAGTCTGTATGCAGGTTGATCATCAGCCCCGCCCCCTCTCTCTGATCAGTCAGAGTCTGTATGCAGGTTGATCATCAGCCCCGCCCCCTCTCTCTGATCAGTCAGAGTCTGTAATTTATATTACATTTTTAAATTTAATATAAAATAAGTATAAACTCAATAAACTATCAGTATAAACAGTATAAAATCAGTAAATCACAGTAAAAACTCAAAATGGAACCAGGCTTATGACTGGAAAGTCACTGGTTTGAATCCCTGAACTTTCAGGACGTGACTGAAGTGTCCTTGATCAAGACACTGAATTCCCCAGCTGCTCCCCAGGCGCTGAGGATAGGGCTGCCCACCGCTCTGGACACGTGTGGAGTGTGTGTATTCACTAGTGTGTAAGTATGTATCACTGTGTGTGGATGGGTAAAATGTGGAGGTCTCTGAATTTATTCTCTAAATAAAATCTGTGTAAAATAATTTTAAATTCAGTATAAAATCTGTATAAACTCAGAATAAAATTAGTAGAAACTCAGTATAAAATAAGTTTTAACAGTATGAAATCTGTATAAAATAAGCAACAACTCAAAATAAGCTCAGTAGAAAATCTAATAAAATCAGTATAAAATCAGTATGAAATCAGTAAAAGTTTAAAATAATTATAAAATTAGTAGAAACTCAATATACAATGAGGATAAAATTAGGATAAAATCAGTTTAAATAAACTCAACAAAATCTAATTTTAAAATAAAATAAAAAATCATCATATAATCTGTATAAAATCTGTATAATCTCTGTATAAACTTTGTATAAAATCAGTATGAAATCAGCATAAACTCCATATAAATTCAATATAAAATTATTATAAAATCAGTATGCAGTAAACACAGTATACAGTATAAACTTTGCATAAAATCAGCCTAATCTCAGTATAAAATTAGAATAAAAGCACTTTAAAAACAATATAAAGACAGTAGAAGTTCAGCATAAAATCAGCAAAAATGTAATATAGGCTGAAAATTAAATAATTATAAAATCAGTATAAACTCAGTATGAACTCAGAATGAAATCAGTATAAAATCAATGTAGAATTAGTATAAACTCATTATAAAATCAGAATAAACACGGTATCAAATGAGTATAAACTCAGTTTGAAATCAATATAAAATCATTACAAATCGGTATAAAATCAGTTTAATCTCAGAAAAGTCTGTACAATTTCAGTATAAAATTCACATAAAATCATTATAAAATCAGTATAACGTGTATAATCTCAGTACAAATTTGTAATTAAATTAGCATAAAATCAGTACAAAATGAGTTTAAAACCAGTATAAAATCAGTATAAACTAAGTATAAAGTCAAAATAAAATTGGGATAAAATCACAAAACAAATTTGTTATAAAATTAGTATAAAATCAGCTTTAAACCAGTATGAAAAAAGCAAAAACTCAAAAAATTCATTATAAACTCATAAAATTAGTGCCAACTTAGTATCAACATAGGATAAAATCAATATAAACTCACTATAAGATCAGTTTAAAATAATAATAAAATCAGTATAAAATCAGTATAAAATAGTAATAAAATTAGTATAAAATAATAATAAAATCAGTATAAAATAATAATAAGATCAGTATAAAATAATAATAAAATCAGTATAAAATAATAATAAGATCAGTATAAAATTAGCCACTTCCAACAATCAGCCTTGTCGTTTGGTGTTCAGGTTAAAGGTCATTGAGTAGATTATGATAAATTCAATGGTGTTGATTAAACAACTTTTAGACTTTTATAAACTTTATAGGATTGAAGAGAATTATAGGAGCTTAGTTTTTGGCAGATTTTCAATGAGGAATAAAAAAGCTTTGGTTTGTTATTTAAAACATAAAATAAGTGGGAGACCCAGATAGTGCATGAACATAAATTTGCTGGTTTGATGTTGACCCCTGTGATCATTTCCCACTTTGATTCGCTGTTGGACGACCCAGATAAGTGTCGTACAAAATGCAACTGATTTTTAATTTTCCCAAACTGATTTTAAATCCACAGACTTTTATCTTAGAAAAAATATAATCAATTGTTATAATTTTTTGTTACAGACTAATAATATGTACTCATTACTATTATAACTATAAAATATTACTATATATATATATATATATATATATAATGACTTATTTAATAAACTAATTTATAAAATGGAGTAAAAATAAGGAAAAATCAGAATCAGAAAATGTTTTTGGGCCAAATATCCCAACTATCAGAGGCACAAATATGATTTAAAAGTTAAAAGTTGAAAAGTAACATAAGGAAAGAGGTTTTAGGTTAGTGTACAGCTACACATTCAAATGTGTGGTCCTTCAAGGGTTCTTTAGTGCAGAAAAATGGTTCTATATAGAACCAAGAACCATGATTCTACTATAAAAGAAGTATAAAAAGGCTAAAACAGCCTTTTATAGTAAACTTTTAGTTTCTGAGTTTTGAGGATAAAGATTAAGGTTCCCGGGTCGTGATGAAAGGTTGATCTAAATGTGAACCACATCCGAACTGAACGGCCAAACTCGGCCCAAATGTGTCTGCTCTCTGGAATCCAGGCATTAGCGGAGCAGCTAGCGATCACCCTAAAGCAGCTTTGGCAGCGTCATAGTGAGGAATAATGATGATTTATTTATTATTTCATATTGGTTCAGGATGTTGGGTGCTTTTAGAATTGATCTACCAATAGTTCATGTTTGTTCAAGGATTAGTAATGGATTCGGCGGTAATTAGCAGTCAGCTTTTAGCCGCAGTCGCAGAGTCGGACATGGAAACAGCCAATAAACGCAGGAATGCAAACTTGTGAGTGAGAGTCTGTCTCAGCTGGACTCTAATAACACACGCCTCCTCCCTCTTACACGCTCCACGTCTGATAAATAAGCCGGCGCAATACTCCAGGTAGTGTGTAAACAGATGAAGTCTTTGTCACAGTGCTTTCAACATGCACGTAAGCCTCCCAAATCCTATTTTCCCTCGTTAATACGAAACACGGCGAATCTTTAAGGATCTCGTCTTTATCTGTGGCTGAGGAGAGGGTGGCGAGAAGAAAGGCGAGAGGGAGGAACGCACAAAAAAAAAGCAAAAAAATCACATGAGACGTAAAAGAGCGTGAGATTCTGCATAATGTGTAATGCAAAGAAAGAGTCGGGGGGGGAGCAAACCCCCTCTTTTAGCCCCACAACAGCCTTGAGAAGCAGTCTCGGGCAGAGTAAACATTTTGTTCCCGCAAACAGCTCGATGCCAATCAGCGATTAATGAGGCGCAGTCGAAATCCAGCGGCTGAGGGGAGTTAAACGGAGCTGAATTAAGGAGCAATATCATCCCTCGTGCAGGTGCTCACCGAACGAATAACCGCTTTAATTACTGTTATTCAATCATTCTCTTTTTTTCACTCCCTCTTTTCCTCTACAACCCCCCCCCCCTCCACCACCAACACGTGCCCATCCACCCCCTCTAACAACTCTAACAACTGCCTGCTATGGCATTATCAGTTTTCCTTGTCAATTTACAAACGCCTTATCACTGCGTACAAAAGGGAAAGAGAGAAAGTGTGTCTGTTCGCCCGTGTGACCTAAAAAATTCGGTACAGATTACGAAGAAAGAGACGAAAAGGTGGTGCGGCCCAAAAATGTGAACGGGGATTGGGGTTGGCAGGTTGGCTAGGTGGTTGTTAGTGTGGTTTGTGTTTGCGTTCATCTGCCTGGAGGTGCACGCCGTGCTCCCTTTCACGGGCGCATCTGCGCGTGATGGGTGCTCGCCACGGCGGGTGGCGAGGGAGGGGAGCGCGTGTGGGCGTGTGCGTGCACCTGCTGCAAGCGTTTACCTCCAACAATAAGGGACTATTTGCTTTAAGACACAATGGACACGTCAGGGAGTTAACTCTGTCAACGCCAACAGGTTGGAGCAGACAGCTGAGGAATGGAGCTCCGCACAACGGAGCAGGACGGGGGCTGGGGTGGGGGTGGGAAAGGGGGCTGACGAAAGTGTGCTTATCACCCGGCGCCATCAGTGCTTTCGTACCTGAGCCTTCCATTTCTGGTGTCGTCACGTGGAGGCCTGAAGTGCATCTGTGCTGGAAGCGGGCCTATCTGCAGCATCTACAAACCAGACAAAGCAGATGTGGAGCTGTAGGTCATGAGACGTCCCAGAGAGAGGCTGAGTGAGGCCTGATCTAGGACACTTGGGATTGTAGGCGTGAGCCTCTGTCTTCCACTGTGTATCGCTCACAGCCTTCTGAGAAGATCTCAGGCTTTTGGGTGGCTTGAGAAGATCACAGCACAGCAATTGAGGGCTTCAATTTCGGACTGCACGGGTTGTATCGCAAAAATAGTTGGTGGCCAGCCAGCCTCACACCAGTCAGTCTGGTCTGGAGATCCATTGACTAGTTCATACTCTCAACCAATGTTAAATAGATCTCTCTCTCTCTCTCTCTCTCTCTCTCTCTCTCTCTCTCTCTCTCTCGCTCCCTCTCAAACCGAATATCACGTACTAAACAGCATTTCAAATTACTACGACACCAAGACTGCTGATGCTGTAAATAGCTGAGCTCAATATTTAATATTTTAGCATGAGGATTGAGACTCGGCCTGTTTGTTAACCAGTTAAAATCTGCTCCTTGTTAGAAATTGTTGAAATTACGTAAAAAGTGTGAAAACAAATGAAATAAAACAACAGAATGATAATGAAATGTTGAACAGCAGCCTGGTCTGGGCTTCCAGGGCTATAGGCCCAAACATTTAACGAACACCAAACTTAACATAACAACCTCCACCACCACCTAAATAATCTACAAAAGGACACAAATACAAATGCTCTACAAATGCATGGTCCTGCTTATGTCACTAAGGGATCTCTAGGCCAATTGTTTTATAGTTTGACTTTTAAGTCAGAAAAGCTGTTGAAGATTGATGAGTGTGTTTGAGCTGATAATTTTAATGAATTATTTGATAAGATTGACATTTTTAATAATAAGTTCTTCAAAATACTTGATGGTGGCCCAAATAAAGTTAAACCCCTGAATTTCCTTTATATACTTTTTTATGTATGTATCAGTATTATCCTGCCCAGGACTTTTATTTTGAAATTTTGATGAACGAAAGCAAGAATGAGAGCAAAAAGTTCCCCTGAATCTGGGTCAGTGATGTCATCAGCCCCGCCCCCTCTCTCTGATCAGTCAGAGTCTGTATGCAGGTTGAGCATCAGCCCCACCCCCTCTCTCTGATCAGTCAGAGTCTGTATACAGGTTGATCATCAGCTCCGCCCCCTCTCACTGATCAGTCAGAGTCTGTATGCAGGTTGATCATCAGCTCCGCCCCCTCTCTCTGATCAGTCAGAGTCTGAATGCAGGTTGAGCATCAGCCCCGCCCCCTCTCTCTGATCAGTCAGAGTCTGTATGCGGTTGATCATCAGCCCCGCCCCTCTCTCTGATCAGTCAGAGTCTGTATACAGGTTGACTATCAGCCCCGCTCTCTCTGATCAGTCAGAGTCTGTATGCAGGTTGGGATCATCAGCTCACTTCTCTCTGGATCAGTCAGAGTTCGTATGCAGGTTGACAATCAGCCCCGCCTCTCTCTCTGATCAGTCAGAGTCTGTATACAGGTTGATCATCAGCCCCGCCCCCTCTCTCTGATCAGTCAGAGTCTGTAGGCAGGTTGATCATCAGCTCCGCCCACTCTCTCTGATCAGTCAGAGTCAGTATGCAGGTTGATCATCAGCTCCGCCTCTCTCTGATCAGTCAGAGTCTGTATGCAGGTTGATCATCAGCTCCGCCCCCTCTCTCTGATCAGTCAGAGTCTGTATGCAGTTTGATCATGTTCATGTGGACAGAGCAGTAAACATGTTCTGGGTTTTAATTCAGTGGGTTTTACCAGTTTTCGTCATTGTGTTCTTGCAGTTTGTTATGATTTGTGTATAATATTTATAGGTTACTCTGATCCTGAGTTATGAAGCCTAGAAAATGGCATGTGACTTCCTAGAAAGTGCAGATCTCTGGTTCTAAGAGTGGCACTAAACAGTGCCGTAATCGGGGTATACTCGTGCCATGCCATCCTCATACAGACCCACCAGAAGTGATGAATGGTTCTTGTTGTTACACAGGTTATTAATGTTTAATTATACAGTTATTATAGACAGTTAGTATGAAGTTTGGTTAGGGTCTAGTTTTGACCCCAGTGCTCAGCCAATCAGCTTTGTAGGTTTGTAAAATGTGTGGTCGGGATTTTGGAGGTGTGCCCTTCTCTGACTCCATCTCTGCCTTTAAGTCAGTTTACGGGCCTCACTAAATCAGCCATGAATCAGCCTTAATTCGGCCTTTAGGCGTCGAGGACACGGAGGCTAATTCCCTCCCAGGCCAGCTGCAGAGGAGAGCGAGCCGTCCCCCAGAACAATGGCGGAGCGCGGGTTGAGTCGATTAACACTAAATAAACGGCACACTCTCGCTCGGAGCCTCGGGAGGGCCTTGCCTCTGCGGAGCTGCTCTCTGACAAGCCCCCCCACGTCCCTGGGGAGCGCTGATAGAGACATTCCTGCAGCACACAGGAGCTGCTTAGAGCTTTCATCTGCTCTTATATAATGTTTGGGCGCAGGTCGGCGCAGCAGAGGAGGATTTCGCTCTGATGTGTTTCTCCACATGCGGCGCGCTGGGTGGAGAGAGAAAACACTTCTGCAGTTTTGTTCTGACAAAACTACACTTCTGTAGAGACACGGTGTTTGTTGTTGGATAGTGGGTGTCTGCAGCATTCTGGGTCATATTTAAGGAGATCATTTCAGCTAAACACAAAACGCTCCAGCCGTATCCAGATGAAAGTGTCAGAACATCTGGCCGGATGGGAGACAAATATTAGCATTTTAATATACATATATATGTGTGTGTGTGTGTGTGTGTGTGTGTATTGTGTGTGTGTGTTAATGAATTAATAGCTATATTATTCCTTAAACAAATATAATTATTTTTCTAATTAAAAATGTCACATGATTGTTTTTCTATTAATTATTTGTTATTATTATATACATATTATTATTAATAATAATAATAATAAATACATATAAACATATTTTGAATATAACATTTTCATTAAAAAAATACAATATAATCAATATGTTCATTTTATTTTTGTAATATTATTTGTGAATATATATATATATAATATGAAAACACAACAATTAAAACTATTAAATTAAAAATGCTTTCATTTTTTAAATATTGCATATATTCCCATTTCAAACAATTACGTGGATGAAATGAAATTTAAAATATACTCGGAAATATGCATTTATTTTTCCACATTTTAAAAATAATTTTAGATGTAAAAATAGGTCAATAATAAATAAATAATACAAAATAATACTTTAAAAATTATTGTTATATTTATAATTGTTGTATTTCACCCAGAAAATACCAACATACGATTTTCCAAATTATATGTTACTTAATTAGTCTCTTTGTTATTTTAGTTTTGCCATATAAACATGCTGGTGCACAATGGTGAAGGACTTGTCCTGCAAGATGATGATGATGATGATGATGATGATGATGATGCTGTCCTCTGTACTGTATCAAATTCTGTTTATCTTTGCCCTCTGCCGGATGTGCCGTCGTTCCAAATTCCGGTATCTTCCAGCTGCTAATCTCAGCCGCAGCCAGCTCCTGCACTCCGGGCAGAGCGACCCGCCCCGCCGAGACACTCTGACACGCGCCGGTCTCCAGGCCTGGAGCTCTAGACAAAGCAAAGCCCCCCCCAGTCCTGATCCCACTCCCCTTGGACCTCTTGCTCTCTCCTCCCAGCCCTGGCAAATGAGATTCTGTTGCTCATGTCTTAACAATGTACTTATGCTGGGAAACACACACCTGCTGTACAATAATAATAATAATATCATTAATAATAATACGACAGACACAGTCGCATGCATGATCCGCAGACAAAGCCCATCCCCAGAAAAAGTGTCAGCGCTGTCCCCTTTTGTTTGCCTGTCTGTACCAAAAAATAAAACATTTTCATTTTCATCCGCGCCGTTGTTCGGCTTTTGTTTGCGCCACATATTTGTTCTCGCCACAGAGCACATCTGGCTTTTCTTTCTCCTCACGTTAATTTTACCTCCGAAATCTCTTTTGTTTAATGAGATTAAATGGAGGTTCTCGAAAATGTGCACAGAAGAAAATCAACTCCATGCTTGGAAATCAGGTTACAGGCTTTTTTCCCACTCTGGGCCCCATGCAAAGCATACATTCCTCAAAAGCTCCGGCACTCCTGCAGCCAAGACCGAATGGGCCTCCAGTGTTAATCAGGATGGGGGGGCTTTACGTTTTTTTTCCAGTTCCGGTAGCACCACCCTTCCCAGTCTTCCGCTGAGCGCTAACTGCGGCTGCCGAGCTCCTGTCATCCGCAGGCCTCCTCGCTCTCTATCAGCTGACAGTTGACTGGAGTCTCCTTCAAACCTCCATTGCTCGCCACCCAAATATTTAATCCTGTCATGTTCGCGCTCGTTTACATCGGTGTAGTGTTTGAATAATTGAGTGCATGGATAACTGCTAAACGCGCTCTTAACGGGCTTCGCGAAGGAAACAGCACGTTACGATTAAAGACGCTGCCGCTATCGCCAGCGATGGCAAAAAATACCTTGAAACTTGAAGTGAGGATGAACTTTCACCGCTCAATTGCTTATAGAGCATTTCACAGCAGGCGTTCTCACAGAGCAGCTTTACCGAGATCCGGGTCTGAGCCTCTTTTGAGCAAACCAGTGGCGACAGAGGCAAGAAGAACCTGAAAAGAGAAACCCATCCTGCTGTGGACGGCACCTTCTATCCAACACTGGTGAGACACAGTGAGATAATGGTGAACGGTCACTAAGTGAAAGCAGGTGATCAACTCACGGTTCTGGAGAAGGCGAGCATGGAAGCGGAGAGCCGGGTTGGGATGGCACCAAGGCTGGAAATGTCAAAAAAGGCTCTCGGAGGTTACTTTTGGCTTGTGTACCTCTTGGTTAGAGATTTAGGACGGTTAGAAATGCCTCTATGATGCACTCAAAGCAGGATGGACATTTCGACGAATTGCCATCATCCAGGTCGTTCTGACCAAGCAGTTAGGACGTGTTAGGAGCCGTAGTTTTGTGAGGACACACAGTGAACAGGACTGGAACCGTATCATCCTTAGTGACAACGGTTGTTCTGTTTGGATCCATCGAACAGTCAGGTTTGAGTATGAGCCTTGTGGTGAGCGCTTTCCACTCCTGCTGCTGTGAGCGACATGCTGCCCCATCTGCTGGTATGATGATGGGGAGCATCACATATGACAGTCAGCACCCTGCTAATGATGCGAGGGACACTAACAGCTCTGTGCAGGACATCCTATGGACATGTGTTGCTTCTCATGGCAGGGATATATATATATATAATCCATATGCAAATGTTACAAGATAAAACAACAACTGCAGATTCTGTCGTTGGTACAGTTTAGTCATTGAATGTAAATGTGTGTAATTATGTAATGATGTAATTGATGCTATAATTGCATAATTACTTTTAAATGGTACACCAAAACAACATTAATACCTGCAGACTGTAAAGGGTTAAACACAACCACGGCTCGGCAGGAGCTCAGCAGTTACTCAGCAGTGGGTCGTGTCATACACCGTAGATTCCCAGCAGCCCTTGCGTGCTGTAGCACAGCTTATCAGACACTCGCGGGAGAGCTGGGCGTCATTACGAGGTGAGCAATCGGGCCTGCGCGAGAGACGCTCATTAGGCCAAACGAGCTCTTCAGCCCGGAGACGAGACACGATGGAGGGAACAGAGATAGAGAGAAGGAGGAAGAGTGGGGAATTTTCACAGTGGTAAAGCAGGAAAATAATACACCTAATCAAGCTACGAGGCTCTTTATTTACCGCTTCTCACACCTGTCACCTGTCTGAAGTGACTGTAGGGATCCTGGTGTTGAGAAATGCACCGTCTCCTCATCTGCAACCACTTACTGAAGTTGAGCACTTTGTTCAACTCTAGAATGTTTGGGGACGCTGTCCCCGTTCATTTGACTCAGTGGTGAGTCGGGGTGACCCTGCATGTGTCTATCCACCTTGAATGCTCAGAAACGTACCTCAAAACTAGAGGAACGCAGAGTTTCAGGAAGAGCATTTATACCAGTCCATGTAATAACCTTCTGTGAGGGAGCTTTAACAGGCTCTCCAGACACCCGTTCACCGTTGGAATAGAGCTCCGAAGTGTGTGCTCAGAAAAGGTAGGACCACTGGTTGCAGGACCTCACACGTAACGCTGGCTGTTAAAGTGTCTGTACTGAAGACCGAAGGTGATCTGGCAAAGCGTGGAAAGTGCACCCAAACCAGACACATTTACTCCATCTACACTAGAGAACTGACTGAAGATGAATCCACAACACATCCTTATGAATCAATTCTACTGATCAGCAGTTGGGGAGTTATATGCCACCATCAAGGGCACTTCAGTCATGTATTGCCTTTAAAGTAGTCCCCTTGGGCTGCTGCACGGTCCCCCCCAATGGTCCTTCCAATGTCGGAAGCAGTTCTGGAACACCTCTTTTGAGATGGCCTGCAGCTTGTCCACCACATTCTGCACAGGGGCATTTTCAGCTCAGGGAAAAGCCAGAAGTCACACAGAGCCATGGGGGGAAAGAAGACACATTTGAGGAGCCTAAGATTTCATGAAAGGAACAATAACTTTTATGTCTCCTATTAATATTTTTCACATTGTTCGATGATTCAAAGTTTGTCAAACTCCCACAAAATTGCTGTTTCGCTATAAAGGTTAAGTTAAAGTATGTTGACTGAGTAAAAATAACATTTAACATTTAAAAATGTGTTTTTCATTCTTTTATCTGGTACCAAAAAGCTGCCTAAGCAGATATATGATGTTCTACAGTTGCAGTAGCTCAGATAGATGTAAAAATGCTGTTCAAAGTTGCTGACCACGTCCGAGTCAACAAGTTCAGTAATGGCTTTCTGAGGTCACTGCTCTAAGCAGGCTAAGCAAGCATGAAACCGCATGGCTGTATAATTGATGGGAGTCTGTACTGTGTGAATTTCCCTCATTGGCTGGTCTTTATCAGACCTCTGAGTGAGGATGTTGATCTGGGATCAGTTGAAACCCCGTATTCACTCCCGTACACAGATATTTGAACTCCCTCTGTCTTTGCCTTCTGGTACTCTATCAGGTGTGGGCGAAGAAGGCTGGCAGGGTCAAACTGCCCTGACCATGGGCCTAGCTTCATTTTCAGCTGGAACGTTTTTGGTAACACCTCGTACGGCTTGGGTGGGAAACTCTAGCTTGCGGCTTCTTGCATAATTGAAGAGTTTCTGGCTGCCAAAGCTGCTCTGTTCGGTCTGGAGCTTGGACACATGCTCCTGACCTCTGTAGTGGCCCGTCAGAGGCCTTGCTCAAAGGCATCTAAGGTGGTTCTGTATGGGATTAGGAAGGAGATCTGTGTTTGTGTTACTGTACACACTTTAAAATGAAGCTACTACAAATGTTCCTTTGATGCCATAGAAGAACCATTTCTGCAGTGTTACATCAAATGATGGTTCTTTAGACCTTTAAAAGGAAGTTCAACAGAGTCTGTATGCAGGTTGAGCATCAGCCCCGCCGCCTCTCTCTGATCAGTCAGAGTCTGTATGCAGGTTGAAAGATCAGCCCCGCCCCCTCTTCTGATCAGTCAGAAATTGTGGCGCAGGTTGATCATCAGCTCTGCTTCTCTCTCTCTGATCAGTCAGAGTTCAGATGCAGGTTGATCAGCTCGCCTCTCTCTGATCAGTCAGAGTCTGTGCAGGTTGAGCATCAGGCCCGTTTCTCTCTCTGGATCAACAGAGTCTGTATGCAGGTTGAGCGTCAGCCCGGCCCCTCTCTGATCAGTCAGAGTCTGTATGCAGGTTGAGCATCAGCTCCTGCCCCTCTCTGATCAGTCAGAGTCTGTGGCGCAGGTTGAGCATCAGCCCCGCCCTCTCTGATCAGTCAGAGTCTGTATGGTGTTGATCATCAGCCCCGCTTCCTCTCTCTGATCAGTCAGAGTCTGTATGCAGGTTGAGCATCGTGCCCGCCCCTCTCTCTGATCAGTCAGAGTCTGTATGTAGGCTTACATCAGCCCGCCTCTCTCTGATCAGTCAGAGTCTGTATGCAGGTTGATCATGTACACGTACACTGTTTTACACACGTCAGCTGAATACTGTCTGATAAGTCATCATACAAGGATGAGACCTCAATGACGTGGTACGTGATAAGACAGGCACAGGTAAACGATGTGTCACACCGCTCCAGGGGCCTGGGGTTGTGGCTTCAGACCCTGTTCTAATTACCCCATTGGTGTAAGTCTGTGTGTGGACGCTTGTGTGTCGCTCCAGTGATCGCACCACAACACTGAAGAGGACGAGGCGATAAGAAGAATAAGAAAAGTAAAGAATGACCTGTTGATAAGGGAAGCCTGTGGTTCTTTATCGAATTACAAGTTTTTCTATGGACAGAGGACCACCAGCGATCCAAACGCCCATCTGCAGGACAGAGCATCATCTAACCATCCAATTTAGCTCTCAGACTCCAAGATTTGAACCTGCAATCCTTGAGTCAAAGTGACACCCTTTAGTTACTATTAACAAAGTCCACATCTTTGGAATTAGAAGTCATGTGATGTCAGTAACACATCTATATTCGTTGTGTGGGACATTTAGGACAGATGTTTCCATGAAGACATTTTTAAGATGCTGTTCAGGCCCTACTTCTCACATAGTCAGTGTAAGATTGTTAGAAATGAAAGGCAAAAAGAAGTCGTGTTTTTTTTTTTTTTGTGGGACGTTACAGAGGAAAATGAGAAGATCTCTTTCTTCGCTCACACAGTCTTCAGATATCAGAATGAAAGTCCTGAAACATAAAGAAGAAAAATAATAAAGGACATTCAGCAGACATTTCATTTGGACCACTGTCAAGTATTATGAAGACCTTATTATTATAAATGTAATTGTTGATCTAATCATTACAAATAATTTAGCAAAAATTCTTGTATTTTCAACTCAAACAATCAATTTTCAGCAAGATTTCTGAGATATGTTTAGTGCTTTTAAGGGTAAAAATTGGATTTTGATCTAAACATGATAAAATTTTAATTATTTTACATTTTTCCATCTCAGATGAGTAGCCTAGAACCTCCTGAATAAATGAGAAAGGGGGGGCTGTTTGTTCTATTTCTTTGCTCACACAGTGTTCAAATTACAGAATAAAAGTCCTGAGAAGGAACAATACTTATACATAAATAAATAAAATAAATAATGAAGGATAATCAGGCTTCTCTAAATTTTATATGAACTATTTTCAAGTATTTTGGAGAACTTATTTTTATAAATATCAATGTTGATCTAATCATTACAAATAATTTGGCTCCAACACTCTGGACGATGAATTTCAACAGGATTTCTGGGATGTAAAGTGCTTTATATTGTTTTATAAACAAGGTCAAATTTATAGAAATATTAAAATTCTTTTCACTTTTAATCCCAAATGAAGACACATTTGAGTATCTGAAAATAACAACATCTGGTTCAGGTGACTGTTCCATTAAAATAATTTTCATACGAAACTTCTACAGGTGAGCTGTGAGAACCCGTTTGTGGCTCCGAGAACGATTCAGAGCGCCCCTTATATTTCATTTTTAGAAATGAAGGCGGGAGAGAAACGGAACGTTAGTGAGAAAGAAAAAAAGAAGTAGAGAAAGTCCAATAATGAGTTCCAAATGTTTACTGTGGAACCTCCTGGGAGAGGACTGTTTTCCACGGAATGAATTGACACGTTGGGAAAACGTGTGTGTAATAGATGGCTTGGATTGTTTTTTGTTTTTTGTGGGGTTTTTTTTACTTAACTGAACTTAAAACCGTGCACCCATATGTTAATGCAGCTTAACGCCGGAAGTTTAAAGCGGGAGGGATTTGTTTGAAGAGGAGGATAAATAATAATGTGAGAATGAAGGATCCGGTTTGCTGCAGCAAATTAGGGGAAAATCGTAAACGGGAATGGGAAAAAAAACCAGGCATATGTGAACACACTGTATGTACAGTAGAGTAAGACACAATCGTGAGTGCGTGGAACTGCTTGCTTAATTAGCACTCACCATTACTAATGCAGTGTCCATGCATTTAAATTACAGCACGACTGCACGGATGAAAACTTTCCAATCCCAGGAAGTGTAGCGGGGTGGTATCAGCTCTACTCTGGCTTTCATTTTCCATTTGGGCCCATGTTGTATTACAAGTTCTTCCTTTGTCACAGCCTGAGCGGGGCTTCGTTTTCGGAGCGCAGACGTCTAATAAACAGCGCTAAAACTGTGCACTTAAGAACTTCTACTATGGCTTTGGGAAATAAATTTTTTCAATTTGCAACATCTTCCGAGAGCCGTTTCGATCAGCACCTCCTTGCTCCCCTCGAGACCATGGGTGATGTTTTTGCCAAGTGAGCCAAGCTTTCTGTGTTATGAATATTTCGGCCTCAGCTTCATCCAAATGAGTTCAAAATGATAAACAGGGTAGAAAAATAAAACAATAATGCTGCGAACAAACACCGAGGCTTTCCGTTCCTGCTCTCACTGTCCATCAGTTTCTCCGCATGCTTCATTCTCCTACTTTCACCCCGATCTTCAATGATCAGGAGCCCACAGGACTCCCACGGGACCACCACAGAGCAGCTATGATGGGTGGTGGGTCATTCTCGTACAGGTGGATCAGAGGCTACTGGAGTGTTTAAACCTTGTGTCCACTCACTGTCCACTGTAATAGACACTCCATGGAGATGTAAAGTCAGAGACAGAAGCTCATCTGTTTCTGCACAGTTTGTGTTAGTCGTCTTCAGTCCTTCATCGGTGCTCAGGACATTTCAGCAGTGACACTGAGGGTTTAAACACTCCAGTAGCTAATTGCTGTGTCTGATCCACTGGTAGGTCAGCAACACACACACTAACACACCACCACCATGTCAGTGTGACTGGGCAGTGCTGAGTACCACCCACCACTCCACATCATAGCTGCTCTGTGGTGGCTCAGGCATCACTCACTCAGTGTTTCAACACTCACTGTCCATTTTATCAGCTCCACTGACCACACACGAGCACTTTGTAGTAAACTACACATAACCACTACTCCCGACACCTCCTGACAGCTTGGGCAGAAGGTTCTAGGTGGCAGCACTTCGTCAAAGCGATCCTGCTTCTCTCTGTCTCAGATGGTCGATGTTCCCCCTCTCAAAACCTGTCAACTGGGCAAAATGTACACAACCCAAAAGTAGCCTCTGAGTATCTCTTTATAGGGCAGTGGAGGAAGCGCTCCGCGCCCTCTTGTGGCCAGACCCAGTATCTAATCAGACCACACCCGTAATCATCTACACATGTGCCTGAGACACAACTGCATGCTGATCCGACACGTCCACCTGGGTGCGTTATCTAGATCATTTAATTGTCTGATTGTATTAAGTGTGATTCGTCGTAATCGTGTCACGTTCTGGTCTCCAAGAAGGGACACACAGGCTTCCACCGCGGCGAGGTGTAAACAGGAAGGCCGCAGCCGCCATATCCTCGGAAAGCCACCGGCTCGCTCTCAATCCTGTCCTCACACAACATGGCGGATTTTGTTTTGGGTGGAAAAGTGGGATCCAGCGAGAGAAAAAAAAAGAAGAACGAGAAAAAAAAACATCTATTAGGCTATAATTGCGGGCGTGATTAGCAGATGCCTCGCGCTTGGCATGGAGCGGCTTTTCCTCGAGTTTGGAAGAAGTCTACCTACTGCTGCCTCCTGATACAATACAGCAGCCTGAGCAGCCATACATCCTTCATGTCTTCCTCTGTCTCCTCTCTCAGCCTCCTCTCTCTCTCTCTCTCTCTCTCCACCCCCCACTCCTCCTCCACCTCTCCTCCACTCCTCCTCTCCTATCAATCCTTCCCCTCCTCCTCTCCGCTCCTCTGCTTGGCTGGATCGGGCCCAGCTGGCTTCATTAGGCTTTCCTCACCATTCCAGATCCGCTGTTTTTTGTCTGTTGCACATTTCTCGACTGTTTTATCTTAAGCGCTGTCCGTCCCGCACTCCCCTCATAAATATTTCTCTGGCGTTTCCGCATCCACACACAAACACACACACACACACACACACACACACACACACACACACACACACACACACACATCCTCACACACACACACTGGCTGCCATTGATACAATTCATGTGGCCATTGTACATTTGTTTTTTAATTAATCTTTGTGTCCTGTGTGTTTTTTTGCCGGGACTCTCATTGTTTATGATCAGTTGTGAATGGATTTAAACCGGAGGAGAGGACGGCTCGCACTATCCACTGCTTCTGTTTTTTTCTCCCTTTTCTGACGGACAGAAAATTTGAATTCATCGCACTATTCCAGGTCTTTTAGTCATGCTAGAAACTCTCAAACGCAGGAACCTTCAAAGTAGATTTGACGTACACGTCGCAGGAGCACGTAATCCCGGGCTGGTCGATGACCTGCAAATACCGCCCGTGGCTACAACACTGCAAGTTTGGCATGGCTTGACCCATAATGGCAGCCGCCCAACCCGCAACGATAAAAAGAAAGAAATGACGCTTCTTTAATTCGCCCTGAATTTCGTCGTTTGTTCAGTAAGAACGTGGTACCATACTTTACGTGGTTACATGGTGAGAGAGAGCTCTTTAGATCTCACTCACTTTAACCATCAAGAGCAAACCAAACTAATGTCTGAAGTCTCCTCCAAAGTGCTCCCTAAAGATGGTCTAATAAGGCTGTTTTAAGGAGTAATAATTGTGAAGGTGCATTTCAATAATATATATATATATATAATATTTAAAACTCAAGGCAATTTTGTGGGATGTTTTCGTAGTTTGACCTACTTTTATTCACAAAAACATCAGAAAAGTATTTAAAGGAGACAGTCACACATAACAGATACTGATATTTTACGCACGTCTTCATTTAAGATGTAAAAATAAAGATAATTAAATATTAGAGTGGATTTGACCATATTTTCATCAAATATTGATACGAATAAAGACTTCTATGTATGGATCAGATTGTCCCTTCAGGACTCACCAGCCCCGCCTCTCTGATCAGTCAGAGTCTGTATGCAGGTTGATCATCAGCCTACTTCTCTGGATTATTCAGAGTCTGTATTCAGGAGCAACATCAGCCCTCACTCTCTCTCTGATCAGTCAGAAAGCCTGTATGCAGGTTGAGCATCAGCCCCACTTCTCTGATCAGTCAGGAGTCTGTATGCAGGTTGAGCATCAGCTCCCGCCCCTCTCTGATCAGTCAGAGTCTGTATGCAGGTTGATCATCAGCCCCACTCTCTCTGATCAGTCAGAGTCTGTATGCAGGTTGATCATGTTCACGTGGACAGAGCAGTAAACATGCACTAGAAGCTCCTTTGATATTTAAAGGGTTTAATATCAGTTTTGTACTTTGTTATAATAAGTATTTTGTCTGTTCGTTACTCTGATCCTGAGTTATGAATCCTTGAAAACTACTAAGTAGTAACTACCCAATTTTTGTTGTTTACATATCTGAGCCCATGTTACAGAGAGCCTAACATAACAATAAGGGCCTAACAGTGACACCCCACATAACATAGTATTATAAATATCAAGTAAGTCAATCAAATCACTACATACAAATAATTCATCAATATTCTTTCAATTTAAACTCAAGAGCACTCTGGAGGAATTCAGGATTTCTGAGATATAAAGTGTTTTAGTCCTTATAAGAAAAAATATATAAATATAAAGAGAATTTCATACAAATTCATACAAATATTTACATTTTGTTAATTTTAAGAAGGATCTTCGGAAAATACCAATATCTGATGAGTGACTGTCTCCTATAAGTACTTTTTATATTTCACTGAATATATGAACTCATAAGAACTTATGAAACTATCCCTAAAATTATCCCAGAGTTTAAAGATTAACTCTTTAACTTTATGCAAAATAAAGGTCAATATTTAACAAAGCCACTAATCAGATTCGTCTAAAAATACAGCTGATATTTTTGTGTCATTCAGTTTGTTTTGATCAACCAAAACAGAAATGGATTGAACTGCTTTGAATCAACAGCAATACAATTACAATTACAATTACAATTACAAATACAATTCAATGGAATTATTATCAGTAATATATTCATATATTAATGAACTACTATCAATTAAGCATTATGGGTAGAGAATTGAGCATGGTTATGGCATCTGACAGCTTTGTTGAGCCTGTGTGTGTGTGTGTGTGTGTGTGTGTGTGTGTGTGTGTGTGTGTGTGTGTGTGTGTGTGTGTGTGTGTGTGTGTAGCAGGAATGGCAGCCAGATGGTTGCTGGAGGCCCACGGGAGGGGAACTGGGGCAGTGTTGCCATCACTGGCACGCACTGCCCCTTTCTGACCGCTCTCGCTCACAGAGGGCAAGACACAGGCCTGATCTGTGTGTCTGACAGTGCGGCGTGACCTGGGAAGGTACCAGTGCAGAATGTGTGATGAACACTGTCGTCAAGCCACTGATACACACATCAGGAGAACAGTAGAACCACAGACGGAGAGGATTATAGAGCTTTTAATACAGTGATGGATCATCAGAAAGGGTGTCAATATTCCATTCTATGGGAAATATAATATAATAATAATAATAATAATAATAATAATAATAATAATAATAAAAAACACAACAATAATAGTAATAATAATAATACACACAATAATAATAATAATAATAATAATAATAATAATAACATTAATAATAATAATAATAATAATAGTAACAATAATAATAATAATAATAATAATAGTAACAATAATAATAATAATAGTTATAATAATAATATTAATAATAATAATAATAATAGTAACAATAATAATAATAATAGTTATAATAATAATAATAATAAGCACAACAATAATAGTAATAATAATACACATAATAATAATAATAATAATAATAATAATAATAATAATAATAATAATAATAAACACACACACACACAATCATGTTAATAATAATAAACACACACAACAGTAATAATAATAATAATAATAAAACACAGTAATAATATACACACAATACTTTTTTATTTATAATGCACTTTATGTGATTAAAATATCAAAAAACGTCTAAGAATAAAGAGGATAAATCATATAAAAAATCCATGCATTAAATAAAGTTCTTCTTTTAAAGCTTTTACAGTTTCAGAGCCATAAGATCTGCGTTTTTAAACTCTAACTCGACTTCATGGCCTTACATGGTCAGGGAGGCCGTTCCACAAATGAGGGGCAGCAGAACAGAAGGCCCGGTCACTTGTGGTGCTGATCTCAGTCCTCGGTGGAAGGAGGGGAGTTGAGCAGAGCGGGGGGTCGTGATGAGGTTAGTGGGTTAGTAGCTCCTTTAGGTAGGAAGGAGCACTGCGGTAGATACTGGTGGGTGAGTCCTGGCAGAGACGGGAACCCAGTGAAGAGAACGGAGGATGTGATGTTCATATGTTTGCTCTTCACAGATTTCAGAACGTACAGAAGAACCTTTATCTATCTACATTCATTCATCTATCTATTCATTCATCTATCTATCTATCTATCTATCTATCTATCTATCTATCTATCTATCTATCTATCTATCTATCTATCTATCTATCTATCTATCATTATAATGAGCTGTAACATCTGTGTGGCTGAATTGATACATTTTTAGACGAGTGATCTTCAGTAGTTTATCACTTAAAACGCCGTGGACAGGTTTTACTGTCTCCACGTCTCACAAAGGCCTGAAAGACACCGTGAGAGCTGCAGTGAAAGGTCTTCTGTTTGCTGTAGCTCTGGCAGAGTCACATCTTTGATTCTTGCATGAGCTTGCCACGTGAAATGATCTAATCCGATGAGTTATTTATGGCATGTCATTATTTATTTATTTGATTATTTTGTAAATTATTTATCTATTGAATTATTAATTCATCTTCATGACAAGGCCTGAATTATGTATGACTTAATTTGAGATTATTGCATTCAGATGCCACATTGTTGCTGGGTTGGCTCTCATTCACACGTCAAGGCACATGAGGAAATTAAATCTACCTCCCAGGCCATTTTGTCTTCATTTGAAACCAAGCCGAGACAGGTTACAACAAGGACACTAACTTGTGATGGAAATGAAAAGATTTGGACGCTTACTCGTCTTCAGGTGAGAAATGTGTCCTGAGTGCTTCCTGGCGCTTCTCGACCTTTGTTTTCCGGTTGTCCTTAAAAGGTCATAAGGATAGAGTTTTCCCATTTCCACAAATTAAAATCAATTTACAGTCAAATAAAGCAACACTTCATCATATGCTTCATCATATAACCTGGATTAGAAGGAAGGACTGATCAGTATTCGTCATCTGTCCCATGTTCACTGGACTCCAGTCTGTTTAGATGACTATTAGTAATGAGAGCACACAATGGAGACCGTCTTTATAGGAGACAGTCAAACAGACCAGATATTATTTTCAGGAGATCCTAGATCCTTTTCTATGAATTTGACTGTGTTTGATCCAAATTTTAATGACATTTTAATCAAACTTCTACAGGTTTTGTGAAATATTAAGACTTAGAATCATTTGAAAATACAATCATTTGGATGAATTATTTGCAATGATTAGATTGACATGGATTTAATATATTATAATTAGTTCTAAGAATAATAATAATAATAAAAAATATCATTTATTATTTTTACTTTTTATGTATCAGTATATTTCCATGGGAGTGACAGATCTCTGCTGGTAGATGGTGCTTCACCACATCACACTGGAGTGTGATGCTGACCGTAGCACAGCGCTCTGTTAACCATTGTATCAGGCTGTTGGCTGCCCAGGTTTATTGGTTGAATGCTTGTCTTCTCAACCTTTTGAAACCTTCAGCCATTTTTTCTGTTTTAATGTAATTTTAATGTGTTTCTGAGTTGATTGCTTGTTGATAACTTCTGTCAAACAAAACATGATTTGTTATTAAATGCGTATAGTGTCTGTAGGTCACTCTTATTCTGAGTTATGAATGCTAGAACATGGTTCATAACTGCCCACAAAGTGCGAATCTTGGGTTCTAAAGGACATGTGTGTGCTGGTTTTAGACTGTCCGGGGCCAAAAACACTGTCGCGGGTCATATTTCTTACTTTTTAGCAGGAAGGGCTGCTCTTTTGGTTGAGAACAGTAACGTCTTGCCAATCTGTCATTGTGTAAACTGAAGGACCAACAGCAATTAACCCCTCCATATGGAGGTGTCATCATGCAAAATGCTGAGGTTACTCCCAGAAAATATCAGGAAAACCCACTTAGACACGTGAATATTGCTCCTCTGGTTCTCTGCTGATTGTCTTCAGCAGTCTCATTAAGTGGGAACCTGACCGGCCGGGTGTGTGTCGGGCGGATCAGCTTTTCTCCCTCCTGTCCTGTAGTTTCAGCTGGTGTGAAACTCGTGGTTACACTGGTACATAGTGTTGACATTCAGATAATCAGTTTACATCTGGCTCTCCTCAATATCTCGTTGAGAACCTCCGCAATCCATTTAAAATGTGGCTGCAGGCTGTTTATCATCACTTCCAGCACTATTTAAAACTTGTGAGATTGTCTTGCCAATAAAAATGCAGGAGAAACAGTAAAAGATGAGATATGGTAAACTGTACTTCTGTTTTCTCAGTCTCTCCATAATGAAGCATTCATTATGATTATTTTATAGGTTTGAAGTTTTTAAAAAACTACCAGAATGCATTACTCTGCATAATGAACAGCTGTTGTGGCAACAAGCACATACATTAGTGTGCATAAAAATTATTTCAGTTTTGATTGTAGATGCTGATTTATTGAGACAAGTCTAGCTTACTACAGTAATGGATTTGGGATATGCTTCTGCCGTGTTATTTCCATAATTAATAATAGGGAGGCGGTACATTATATATGCTTTGTATTTGTAAGTTGAAGGATACTTGAGCCACAGTAAACACGGTGCCGCGTTCCAGCTTAAAAACCAAAGCCAGTTAATTATGCATCAGACCACATCTCTGAAGACATAAATACATAAAACTCATAATACTGACAGGCTGTGGCCTTTTCTCAGCTGTATCATATAAGCTGAGTTTAATGCAGGAGTGCCCAGACTTTCTGTCCTGAGGGGCTGTGAGGGGGGGGGGGGGACCAAAGGCCAAAACAACAACATCCCACTTTATTTTGATTACAAAAATATAAAATAAAATAACTTATTAAACATAAATAAAATATAAAATACTAATAAATCCATTTCTTGCTCACATGGCAGTACCGAATAAAATTAAATTAAATTAAGAAAAAAAATTATGGACATTTGTTTTTTTTTTCCGATATCTGAACCACTGCCGAGTATTTTAAAGAACTTGTTATGTTCATATTTATGTAATGATTATAAACACTTCATCACAATTTTGGATTTGCAGCTGAGAAACACTCTGGATGATCAAATTCTAAATCTTCAGGATGTTCCGATATAAAAAGAAAAAGAAAAAGTAGGGTATGAGGACTGCAGATAATGTCCAACTACAACAACATCACACAGAATTGTCCTAGAGTTCTGAAGTTTAAGTGCTTGTTTTTAAGAATGTTCTTTTGGGTGAAATCAAATGTCCACAAAACCCTATATGGACAGTCTCACCTGCAGAAATCCCATTAACAAATTTCTCCACCAGATACAAGGTTACTTCTACCATTGATCTTCCATTGCAACAAATTTTTGCTCCACCAAAAATGTCACAGATCTGCTCAAGCCTTCCATCTCACTCTTCACTCCACCCAAAAATAACCAGTCGCACTGATCTACTGATGGTCAAACTGATGGCCCAATGTCCTCTACGCTCTTTACCAATAATATTGATTTAGAATTTATACTTATTTATAAATAATTATAAATTATAGCAATGTTAGATGTACTGGGAGGAGTCTCACTTGCACTGGCTCGAGTTTGGGTTGTACTTGGAGCAGTGTTGTACTGCTTGGGTTTGGAGTTTGGGTTATACTGGGAAGACTCTGAGTTATACTGGGTGCATGTCTTGGACATATCCAGATATAATCTTTACGCTCCAGATGCATGAAGTGACCAAGAGTAACAGGGACTCAGTGATTCAAAACCCACCACAGTGCATTTCCTAGATGGCACAGTTGCAATCAAAGTAACGTTCTAAGAGCCTTAAAACAATGGTTCCCAAACTAGTCCCTGGGCTCCTCCAGACCGTCCACATTTGTGCTCAGTCCTCAACTCTCAAAATGTAGGGTTGAGAACCACAGTCATAGAAGAGCCACCTTTTTTTTTTAGGACAGAACAATAAGCCATTCAATCGAAGATTTTGAAGAGCTATTTCTTGTAAGATGTGATGCAGTGGCTGTGAAGAACCTTGTAAAAGTTTAAAGAACCTCCACACAACGTAAATGTTCTATATCTATTAAACATTCTTTCCAGGAGCCGTGATGTTGAAGACTGTAGAGATGTTGTGGCTGTCTGGGAGGCTTTTTTGATTAAATGAAAGACTGATTCATTTGTTGTTAGTCATGTTCTTTTTTTTTGGGCGAACTCTCCTTCTGAAACATGGCCAATCGTGTATTCAGGGTTGAACAGAGACAGTTTCCACGGTTCTCTGTGAAGGAACTTGAGGGTTGGCAGCACATGTCACAAGCTGGCTAAATCCCACTTGGGGTGGAAAGGGGTTTGACTACACACAGTAGAATTAATGATTTGGAGACACATCGTTTGTAAATTATTTATTCTGGCCCCGAGGATGGTTAGGAGCAGAGTAAAAGACTAATAAATCATTTGTGGTGCTGCTGGTTGGTCACGCCGGATTATTGTGTTGGTGATAAACTGCTGCTGCACCTGCCACTAGCTGGCCAGACTTCACCCATGCTCCTCATCCTCACTTCAACCCAACTCTTCACCCTTATCCCTCGTCCTCATCCTCATCATCGTTTAGAACTTTATCATCTACTTCTCCTGATTAAAAAAATGCATTTTAAATCCAACCTTCAGATTTCGTCACTTAGATTCCACAAAACCCACTGAACTCCTCGTTCTCTCCATCCACCAAAAGCCTGGTGAACTCCCATTGAACCAAACTTTCTCCTCTACCAAAAAAAAAACAATCTAATTTATTTTTTCCACTTCAAAATGCTTATTGCATACTCTCTCCACTAAATGCAAAAAAGGATTAAGCACCCGAGAGTTTCCAGTTAACAAAATGATTTGCTCCACTAAAGTCCCAGTTATTCCTGCTGACCAAAACCTATTATTGTGTCCAGTGCTCATTTTACTAAAATCCCATTAAATGTCCATTGGAACATTTGGTTCATTCTACCTTAAAACCCTTTGATGATACATCAAGTTCTTTGTTCTACCAAAACTGCACTTAATTCTACAGTCACGTCATCTTTCTCCTTTACTTTCCTCCACTTCACTCCTCACCTCACTAATATCAATGTAAACACAAAAGGCCCATTTAACTCAGAACACGCTACTGAAATTTCACTCCACCAGAAATCAAACTCCTCGTTCTCCCCACCAAACCCTTCGCCCTTCACCAAAGTCCCCCTGAACGTCTGATGGACAAAACAGGTTGTTCTACCCAACACCCACCAAGTTCCTCAGTTTACCAATTTCCCACTGAACTCATTACTCTACCAGTCCAATTAAACCTCACTGAAAATTTATGCTCTTTCTGCCAACATTTTCACTTTCATTTGGGTCGCTTTGGACTTCTCGCTGAACAGTTGGCTCTTTCACTGTAGCAAACTTCTTCAATTTCTTCATTATCTTCTCACCAAACTTTCACTCAAAACTCAAATAAACTTTCACTAAAGTCCCAATTGATGTCTTGTTGACCATAGATAGATAGATAGATAGATAGATAGATAGATAGATAGATAGATAGATAGATAGATAGGATAGATAGATAGATAGATAGATATAGATAGATAGATAGATAGATAGATAGATAGACAGACAGACACAGACAGGCAGACAGACAGACCAGGGCAGTGTTACTCCAGCAGCAGGGTAGTGGTACTCCAGGAGCAGGGCAGTGGTACTCCAGAAAGAAGGTGGCACCCAGAGAAGTACAGGCACTCCTGGGAGTAGGCAGAGGTACTCCAGGAGCAGGGGGCAGGGTACTCCAGAGTAGGCAGGGTGCTCCAGGAGCAGGGCAGTGGTACTCCAGGAGCAGGGCAGTGGTACTCCAGGAGAAGGGCAGTGGTACTCCTGGAGCAGGGCAGAGGTACTCCAGGAGCAGGGCAGTGGTACTCCTGGAGCAGGGCAGTGGTACTCCAGGAGCAGGGCAGTGGTACTCCAGGAGCAGGGTAGTGGTACTCCAGGAGCAGGGCAGTGGTACTCCAGGAGCAGGCAGTGGTACTCCAGGAGCAGGGCAGTGGTACTCCAGGAGCAGGGCAGTGGTACTCCTGGAGCAGGGCAGTGGTACTCCAGGAGCAGGGCAGTGGTACTCCAGGAGCAGGGTAGTGGTACTCCAGGAGCAGGGCAGTGGTACTCCAGGAGCAGGGTAGTGGTACTCCAGGAGCAGGGCAGTGGTACTCCAGGAGCAGGGCAGTGGTGCTCCAGGAGCAGGGCAGTGGTATTCCTGGAGCAGGGCAGTGGTACTCCAGGAGCAGGGCAGTGGTACTCCAAGAGCAGGGCAGTGGTACTCCAAGAGCAGGGCAGTGGTACTCCACTCACTAGTCTATTAAAAACTCTTCATTCTTCACACATTATGCTCCTCATTTTCTCCACCAAACCCTCATGTTCTCTTCATCAGACTCTTCTTCAGCCTCAGAAGGCAGACACACCCTACAGCCAGTCACAGACATAAGGCCTTCTTCTGAGATTACCCAGTATGACCTGGAAGTTGTTTATTGTATGCTTCATTTCAATGTTGTCACAGAAGCTCCAAATAAAGCTCTGATGCTCTAGTGGATATTGTACCCCAGAGTGCACTAGGGGTTTAGAATGGCACAAGAGAATACAGTCTGTAAGATTTCACTGGAAGTGCACTGTTCCCAGGAGACTGAAGATCCTTGACTAACCGTTGCAGAACCTAGGGTCTGTTTACTGTGAGATGCCAGCTATGCAAAGTAACAGACAAGACTGCCTAGCAACCCACTTAAAAGGTCTTAACCGAGATCTCTGATGCTCTTGGAAACCTTGGCCCTGCAGTTCTTGGTTCTTCTTTCCACATCTGTAATGGTTTCCACAGGAGTCCTGCTTGGTTTCTTGCATTTCAATTATTCATAGAATCTTAAAATTGCTCTTTGTCTGAAACCCGACACAGGAATGTGTTTGTATGAGGAAAACATTTCCGAGAGAAACAATAGAAATGAGTCACCCCGACATGCTGCACACGGGATTTACAAAATGAACAAGTTCTGAATTCCTGGTGCACTTCCTGCACAAGTCACTGCCACAACATTATGACCATGTTTCTACATTGACTGTCCAATTTATCAGCTCCTCTGACCATATAGGAACACTTTGTGGTTCTTTAAGCCTCCTCACCCATTGGTGACCACCACAGAGCAGCTATCATGTGGGTGGTGGGTCATTCTCAGCACTGCAGTCACACTGACGTGGTGGTGGTGTGTTAGTGTGTGTTGTGCTGGTACGAGTGGATCAGACACATTGAATAAAGTGAATAAAGTCTACAGAGAAACAGATGATCTACAGTCTGGAATTATAGAACCACAAAGAGCTTCTGTTTATTAAAAAGGTATAAAAAAATGGACAGTGAATGTAAAAACACTGAGGTGCAATAATGTTAGTGGTCACATGGTCACTATTATATGTCCAATGTTTGTGGACAGACCTTCTAAGGAATGCATTCAACTTTAATTTGTACAGATTGCTGACACAGCTTTTCATACCTTCCAATATCAGGACTAGCAGCAGTTCCCAAACCAGTCATGGTATCCTCTGCTCTACATGTTAGTGGGATTCTCTGCTTTAACAGCTCCTGCAACTCTAAAAGAGCTCATTAGTGAGATGATTAGTTGAGTCAGGTATGCGTTGGGAGCACATAATTCACTAAATTTTCATGGTGAGCACTGGGAAAGAGTTTGGAAAACTGGAATAGAGGGTTGAGTTATGCATTCCTATGGGACTCATGGGACTAAATTTGGAACAAACCAATCCAGCTCATGTGGAAGTGACGCAAGTTGAAAAATCTTGCAAATCATGTGACCAACACATGGGTAGTTTATGGGTTGTAGAGAAATGGGATAGATGGTTAGTTGGACTGAAGGGAGGGAGTGGTTCTGTGCAGACCTCTAATATGAATTAATTAAGTCCATTGTAGTCAGTAGTTACCAATCCTCAGAGGAAACAAACAAAGGGAGAAGAGAGAAACTTCGCCCAGATATGGACTTGAACCCAAGATCCCAGTGCTGGGAGGTCCATCCAATAGATGGAGTGTAAATCGCCCAGCCAGGACCTGCTGTGATCTTAATGATGTGGCCTCCATCCAGCACTTTAGGGATGAGCTGAGGAGTTGTGTTTTGCTCTGCCCGTGTGGAAAGAGTCCTTTGAGTTCTTCAACTGCATAAAACCTGGCAAAGGAGTAGTGCTAGATTCTAAAAGTAATAAATTCTTACCGTTAATGGTATTGTTTATTTTTTTGTTTGACATTTAGTTACATGGTCTAAAAACTTTTTTTATTACACCCGACCCTATACAGGGTTGTAGTAATGAATGCAATCCAAACCCCACAGCAATGCTCCAAAAGTCTTTCCAACAAAAGCACAATCGACTCTTTCATACCCCCCTTTGATTTCAAAAGAAACAGCGAATGAGTGTCCCAATACTTTTGTCCATGCTGTGCATCATGTAACACAATAAGGTTGCTGTTTGCTCTCCTTTTTTGTACTCTCGCGCTACTGTTACTTTTCTATCTCGGTGATTTACACCAATAATGAATGCTGAAGCGCCATCAGACCTGAGAAACACTCTCCTCGGGGACATCTCAGCTTTCTCTCCCGGGCACGTGACACCACCCACCGCTCCTGCTCCCCCCCCCACGATCTTACCGCTCTACATTTCAAAAAGAAAAGTGATTCAAATGTTAATTAGCTGTTACTTACAGCAGCCGACCTCCAGCACATTCGCCACCTGTGCCGGAATGAGGCGAAATGGCCCTTGAAGCCGGGAAGTGTTGAGCAAACAGTCTTCTTGCACAAGGTGCAATCACTGCACGGGAGTGCACGGCGTGGCATTGGAGAAAGCCGCGCGTCTGCCGAGCATGGAATCTTATTAGGTAATGACAGAGTAGGAGGTAATCAAGTTGAGATTGTGTTTTTCGCAGAAAGAGGACAAAAGGAAGCACTGGATTCGAGGAGCCTGTTTTTTCTTTTCCCCCCAGAAAGAGCAGAGATGAATGTGGCACCAAATTGAAAAGGCCCAAGATTTCACGTGCCGAGCCACGGAGCTCGCGACGGCCCTTATCTCCTTCTCCTTTTCTTCGGCCCCCTGAATTATTTCCTTGAAAACCTGTTATGTGATGAAAGAAAATAATATGTTTTGAATTGTCTTCTATCTGCGCTGATTAAGTCAATGCTCATAATCATAGCTTCTTAACAGCACATCTAATGTCACCCCAGCCTAACCCCCTTTTTATGAACATATAAATTATGCTGATTAACACTGTTGAGCGTTCATATGTATTTTCGCTTTATTTCAACACAACAGATTGCATATTGTAGGGAGGCGAAAATATGTTGCAAGGTGCAAAAATGTCTTTTTAATTCCGCGCGCCGCCGACACGTTGCCATTGTTCACGTTCCGAGACGTGTCAAAAACGTCCACGATTTTGTCACACGTTCGAAAGAAGGCAAAAACACAAGGCTGCTTGATAAGCAGTTTATTAGGAATATTACAGTTTTCAACAATGCTGTGGATCCCAAGATCACAATCTGGTTACACTCGCTCCTTGATTAACACACCCGATAATGACAATGATTAACGATGGCAGAGCTGAGCCCAGCAGCTCAAGTCTGACCATTCGCTAGAGCAATCTACGGTCTTCCAATCTTTGTCCATCCATGGTCATTATCAGCCGGTTAAGATGATGGGTGGTCAAGTGGCCTTTGCTAATAGGCCAGTGTCACTGTGTCCATTAAAGACGGTGAGAGGTTCTGAATTGGCATTCAGGTCATTCAATCTGTAGATGGGCGGTTGGATTTCTGGACACTGGTCCATGTAAATAAAAAGAATAAAATAAATTCGGAAATAAAGTGAATCCCAGTCTCCACTGGGATATTTTTGGTCTTTGTTTGTGAGACTTTAATGTTATAAAATGCACATTAAAGCCTTAATAACAAACAAACAAACAAATAAATAAATAAACGAATAAATAAATTAATAAATAAATAAATAAGTGCGCATGCTCAACTTGCATACAGACTCTGACTGATCAGAATTAGGGGGCGGGGATAATGACATCACTGACCCAGATGAAAAGGAAAGGACTGACTGTTCGTTTTCTTTGCTCACACAGTGTTAAAATTTCAGAATAAGAGTCCCGAGAAGGAATAACACTGGCAGACACATACATAATAAAAACAATGTTATGTGAACTACTGTTGAGTATTTTGAAGAACTTTTTTATTTGAAATAGCCTTGAATGATTTAGTCATTACAAATGATTTATGGGTAATTTATATAATCAAAAACATGGTCAAATTTATACAAATATGTGAATTTTCATATGTACATCTCAAATGAAGACACATTTGAGTAGCCTAGGATTGGTTGAAAATACCAGTGTCTGGCATGTGTGAAAGTGTCCTATAAAAACATTTTTAAAAGGTTTTGGTGAATAGAAGTTCTTCAAACTACAAAAACCTCATGCAAAAAATAGCCTGGGGTTCTAAAGACTAGACTAGTCTATATATATATTTATATATAATCTCAATTTTCATAATATGCTGTTTTAAGGGGGAGCCCAATATCAGCAGTCTGGTCTTCGGCCCAGTAGTTCCGACTCTTCCTAAAGGCCTAATTAGCATCTGCCCCTTGAGGCTCCTCACAGTTACAGACCAACACCAAGATAGCAAGACCCCAGCCAGAAATGTGCACCATCAGGATGTGACGTAAGATCAGGTATATTCAAGCATTTCAGCATGATGACCATGCATCTACAGAACACTAGCAAAAGAGTGAGTCTGAGGACACAGATCACTCCGAGCCCCTCCTGGAGCTCACTGTGGAGTAGTGTGTGCATGTGTGAGACTGCACGGCTGTGGGGTTTTGTGCAGCGCCCAGCGGAGGATCTTCAAAAGCATGGCTGCGTTAATTGGAGGTGTCATGGCCTTCACCACAGCTTCCACGCCTCACTCCACTCCTAATGCAAATTAGAGGCTACACAAGTTATCCATTTGAGATATGGAGTTGGAATAGAGATAAAGGCGTGCACTTAGTCCCCGCAGCTCCAGGAGAGGCGCCAGGGGACCACTCCCTGCTTATCCGTCACCTACATTAGCTCCAGTTGTCGCTCCCCGCAGGTGGCATCAAATATTTAGTACTAACCTCTTTTTCTTAACTGACCACACTAAACCGGTCACTTAGCCTCCTCTCCGAGGAGTAGATGTGCTTCTTTTTCCATCTCTTCCATTGATTTCAGACACAAACAGAGTAAATGCCTGCTCAGCTGTGGAGAGGACGGCCTGGGGCCTTTGTGGAGTTTGTCACTCTGAAGTGATGAAGGAGGAACGTTTCTGACATCAGAGGTACTCCAGTTCACCCTCCTCACGCTGGAGCTCCACTCTGAACAACTTCAGAGGCCACCTAAAGTCTGATATATGTACTGTCTGATACATGTCCAAATATTTGTGGACACCCCTTCTAATGAATGCATTCAACTCGTTTAAACTGCACCTATTGCTGACACTGATGTGCAAAGGCACACACTGCTTGTCTAGTCCCTTTAGACAAGTACTGCCAATAGCACTCTCTGGACCAGATAAACAAACGTGAACCTGTTGGCACCATGTCTAATGCCAGCTAGATGGGTATAAAGCCCCCAGCCCCCCCCCCCCCCCAACACTGAACTTTAGCACAGTGGAATGATGGGACTCCACCCAGTACTTTTGAGATGTGTTGGGGAGTTGAGGATGAGGTGGGTGGTGATCGTCCAAGATCCTGACCTCACCAAGTGTCCCAATACTTGGACACTAAATGGAAACATTGGGCACTCAACAAATTGTGTTGACTGGAACTGCATGTGTCAGCCAATCAGTCTTTGAACAAGGGATGTTCTAGACTGCTGGGTCAGACCATCTCTAAAACACCAGACAGGTCTTGTAGGGGTGTTTCCAGTATGCAGTGGTCAAGCCCTACCAAAAGTGCTCCAAGGAAGAACAGCTGGTGAACCGGCAACAAGGTCATGGTGCCCAAGACTCCGTGATGCTGACGGAGGTCCCACCTCACTGTAATCTGCTGTAATCTTAGTCTTGCTGCCAGATACCACAGGACACCTTCAGAGGTCTTGTGGAGTCCATAACTCAGTGAGTCAGGTGGTTTTAATGTTACAGCAGATTGGTGTAAACATTAGGCTTGTGTTGGCTGGTTGTACCATCTATTTGTGTTGCTCATTGCAGTTACAGGCCTTTGAATGGACGTTTTAAAATAAATATATCTCATTTTCTTCTGCAATGCTGAGAATAACCGTTATCTTGACTCCAGTTAAGTTATTCAGCTTGACATTATCTTCTGGAGGTGGCCCAACTCAGCTGTGGACCAGCGTGCAACAGCTTAAGGAGTCTAATCTCTCTTTGTCTCTGTCGTTATTTGACTCATTAGAACAAAACGCAGAGAAACATGCTCCCATTCTCTAAAATGGGTCAGTTTAACAGTGTGGCGTCTCAAGGCCTAGACACCAAAGCTGCTCTCACCCTCACTGTGATCCTACCTTAATCCAAACTCAGCCCAGCCCTAAATCCCAGGTCTCGTCTTTAAATGCTTTAATTATTTAACTGATTTGCTTCACCAGTCTGAACACGAAGACGGTTGAACGGTGGATGAGTTGAGTCTTCTAAATATCCTTATATCATCACAAGGTTACTATTCCTGGTGATCCAAGCCATTGTTCTGATGATATTCTCCGCAATCAAGGGTTTTAATAAAGAACTGGTCTGCCGTTACAGCCCTAACAGCCTGTACTCCTCGGAGGAAGGCTGTACGCGAGATGTTGGATCACTGCTCTTAGGATTTGCTCGCATTTAGCCACAAAAGCATTAGTGAGGTCAGGTGCTGATGTAAAATGATTAATTCTGGATCACAAACGCCACTTCAACTCATCCCGAAGGTATTCCGTATTGCTTCATCACTCCACGTAACTTCCACTGCTCCAGAGTCTAATCACAGGGAGCTTTACATCACTATAACTACTGCTTGCCGTTGCTTACGGTGATCCTAGGCTTACGAGGAGGCTCCAGAGCCTCCCATTCCTCTGCTGCTGTTTTTTCTACATGGATCTTTGAACGACTGAATACAGTTGAACAGTTTATACGATATTAGTGCATCTAAAACAATTAGCATAAAAAAAACACAATTTATATTTATTGGATTTTTTTTATCCAGTAGGACTGACATGGACACTGACATGGTGGTGGTGTGTTAGTGTGTGTTGTGCTGTTACAAGTGGATCAGGCACAGCAGTGCTGCTGGAGTGTTTAAACACTGTGTCCACTCACTGTCCACTCTATTAGACACTCCTACCGAGTGTCTCCACCTTGTAGATGTAAAGTCAGAGACAGAAGCTCGTCTGTTTCTGCACAGTTTGTGTTGGTCGTCCTCTAGTCCTTCATCAGTGCTCACAGGACGCTGCCCACAGGACGCTGTCGGCTGGATATTCCTGGTTGGTGGACTGTTCTCGGCCCAGCAGTGACACTGAGAGGTTTAAACACTCCAGCAGCACTGCTGCGTCTCATCCACTCGTACCCACCACCCACATAATAGCTGCTCTGTGGTGGTCCTGTGGGGTCCTGATCTTTGAAGATCAGGGTGAAAGGAGGTTTATAAAACTACAGAGTGCTCCTGTATGGACTTTTAATCCATCAAACTTCAGAAACACCCAGATCCTAAGACCTATTATTTATTAACTGTGTGAAAAACTGTGAAAATGATTATTAAGCCTTGAAGAACTTTGGCCAAAATCTCTGAAAATAATGAGAATGTTTACTGCCCATTTCAGCTGTTGTAAAATATCTAAAATAACATGCAAAAGTGTGGGTTCCCCTTCAAAATCACATCACAATGACTCCTCCCTTAAGGGCATAATATGTGAACTGAGGAATTGAGGAATCATCTATCTAAAACACTTTGCTATCTTTGTAAAGTCTTCTCCTGGGCATCCGTTAGGCAGCTGCTCTTTCCTAAGAATGACGATGAAAAAGCCCTCACCATTTAATTTATGAAAACAGTTAATAATTAAGTGTACTATAACTAAACGTTTATGTATTAGGGCCTGTTAAAATAAGTATTAGTATATCCACAGAGTAAGACCTTCACACTGCACAGTACACCACCTAAGCCGACAGAACTACACCTCTAAGCAACCCATTTATAAACTGGAAGCTCAACAGTATGTAGTGAATCCGAAGCAGTGGTTCTCAAACCGGTCTTCAGGGACAACCAGTCGGTCCACATTTAGTGCTGTGAGTTGGACTGGAGCAAAAATGAGGACTGTCTAGGAGTCCCCGAGGACTGGTTTGAGAAGCAACACTTTAAACACACACTGAAAGCATCTGATGTGAAGAACTGAAGTACTTTGACTAAGAAACCGGTGCTGAAAAATCTCACATTAGGTTGCATGAGAGTTTTGTTATTGTTCTGCAAAGCTTGTCCAGATGTTGCAATGTAGCAAAGTGTCTGTCAGCCAACCCAACACTTTCTCACCGGACACAGCAATGACCACATCAATTATCGGTGGACAAAAGACATTCAGTGTCCGTTTAGTTTTCTGGTAAAATGTAGACGTAGAAAACATTGATTCCAATAAATAATCGGGGTCCAAGCACTGGGAACCATTATGAAACCAGTAAAGCTTTGGCAAATGATTGGTGTTAGAATAGCCTTTATTTTCAATAGATCTGACTTCTTAAGGGGACATTTCTCACATATTTTGCTCACACTGACTTTTTGAACTTGTAAAGTACGTAAAGCCACGGACATTAAGAAATATTCAATTTAATAAACAAATATTTATGCATGGGGTGGTTGAACTCAGTATTTACCAATGTCTTTAAATACCAGAATGAACAGAATTCCCAAGTTCAATCATTAGAATTCTCCAGAAGTTCTTCAAAGAGTGTCCATCATTTGAAAGAGGTAGATGAAAGGACGCATTTGTGGGACAGGTCCGTCCAGCCACTGCAGCACTTTCCCACCAAATCCATCAAAGACAATCAGTATCCATTATTTTTCTGCTGAAACGGACATACAGAACACATCGATTCATGTCGACTGTCACTATGAAAGCTTTGGGTCTGTTTACGAATTAAATAACCAGTGGCAATCACCGGGGTCCAAGCACTGTGCACCAAGTCAGTGAAGTACAAATGATTTGCAAATTGTTAGAAGAACCTTTAATTATAAAAGATCTGCTATTCTCAAGAGGATGCTGACTTTGTGACCTTTTATGTTAACAGATTTGACCAAATATTGTTGAAAAACCTAAAATATTTGGACATAATGCATACGAGTATTCCCTGAATTAGAGTTTGGTCAGTGCTCTGCAAAGGCAAATGAAAGAATGCACTTGTGGGAGAGTTCCCACCAAAATGTCCGTCCAACCACTCCCACACTTTCTCACCAGATTTAGTGATGACCACATCATAGACAGAAGTCCAGTAGACTTGGGGGCTGCGGGCGTGCAACAGCGGCCCTCCCTCCTGCGTGTCTGCTCGGTGACACCCCCCTAATCTGATAACGGATGGGGACAGGTTGTGTTCCCTGTACCTGGCAAGTACCTCCCAAACCGCGCCGTGCGGATTTCCGCGGATAAGGCCCATCTTGGCAAGCGGCGGGATCCTCTGGAGGATAGTTAAAGGGTGATTAATCATTGTTTAGGCACCGAGTGTGTGGAGAAGAATGGGAACGCGCCGTTTCACACCTCTGAGGCAATTAATCCCTGTGATCTTCGCCAGGTTTGTCTTGTAGATAAGTCGGGGTACAAAACTGTTCCTAATTTATCAACCCACTCATGCCATCGGGCATAAAACACACAATTTATTTCCAATCATTTATAGTCAAATTTTAAAAAGAGTGACTTTGCCACATCCAAGTGTGCCTTATATTAGCTTCATATAAACTAAGTACCCCAGATTACAATGGGAATGCTGTTTTATTGTGCACATCTGGTTGAGTCACAATGCATTTTCTCATTTGCAAGCTGAATTTTTGAGTGAACGTGGCATAAATCATTTCGCTAATCAGAAACATAAGTGACACGAAGCCATCTCCCCTCTCGGGAAAAAGAGGAGCAGCATATGGCTCAAAAGCCCTCTGCTCTTTTTTATTTCCAAGGTATATAACCTACACAGAGAAGCCCCTGCGCGTTACCGTGTTGATTTGCATTTTCTCTTGACGAAATAACACTTATATCGGCACGGACGCATCCTTCACATCTTTGTTGATGGCTCCAATAGCATGTCAAGATTCCAAGGAAGGGGCGTAATCTGTTATTTATTCCCCATCGGCATGTGTTTGTGTCAAAGATGAAATTTCCCTCGACTGAAGATTAATCATTGCACGAGATGTATCACTACTTAAACACAGTAAATACGGATATTACAAGATCACTGAGCCCATTTCGCCAGTGCATCAAGCAATCGTCAGCCACACCGATACCCTTTGAACAACACGATGATGGATGGACTAAAGACAACAAGATGAATTTCTTTATTACGACTACACTCGTTCCAGGTCCGCGCTTATGGATTCCAAATCGTATTTGCCTCCTAAAATAAAGCGGGTGGTCGGGGGGGACGAGGAGAGGGGGTGCTGCTGTAGACTTCACTTGCCAATAATAGTAAAATGCTTCTAGTTTTAATTGCATCATTACGTCCCCAATATCAGCGGCCTGCCTGCCAATATCAATATTGCCAAAGCATGGGTGGAATATAGATGACCCAGGGTATGCGTGGGTATACACGCATAGAGGGTTTTGCTTGCCAGGCTCATTCCTTGTGCCCGCTGAGAAGGGAACTGGGGGGGAAAAGTAGGCCGGATAAGCGGCTCGACTTTCTAATGTCCCTCCGCATTCCCTTAATTGCTGACGGATCTTGTTTTGGATTTTGATGGCGGCTCTGAATCTGTAGTTCCAACACATAGGAATTGATAGGCCCTGTGGGAAACATCGTATTACTGCCTTGTGTGTGTGTGTGTGTGTGTGTGTGTGTTTAGGGAACCACAGTAGGATATAAAGGAGGATTGGCGGGAGAAAAATTGCACAACCTCCTATGAAAAGTGCACAAACAGGTTAAATTCTTGCACTCTGTGGTCTGTTCTGCAGCGCCTCTTAAATACCGCGTTTCGTAGCATTAACAAAATCATTCGGGCTGGCAGTGGGGCTGATGTGGATGGAGTTGTGTCATGTCTAATTTGACTTTAAATCATGTGAACTGGTTTAGTTCGCAAACCCAACGGGCTTTGGGGGATGCGGTTCAAGACCCTAGCCAGCAGGGGGCTCTGTGATTATGATTGTGAGTAGAATTATAGTAAACAACTTAAAAATATACTTATGCTGATGGAAATTTTCCACTTTAGAGAATTTGTAGAACTCGCATAGCATTGCAAACATTGCTTTGCCCTCTTCGTTTTCATTTTAGTGGGTTTCAAATGTTTCAGTGTTAGAAAAGTAAATCAGCGTTTGATTGGTTCTTTTAAAACTGACGTAGAACATGAGAGCTTAGGGACGGTCTATAAATTGGCTTGCCAGTGGCAGCTATTGGGTTCCAAGCATTCTGCACCATTATGGTTTTTATGCACAGATTTCTGACTTTCTGACTTTGGTTTTATCAAAAGTCACCTACATTTCGGGATGATTGTATTTCTTTATTGCTTTAATTTGTCATCTAAGAGTAAAACTCTGCTGAACTGAACAAGAGGATTTCTGTGAACTGTTGCAATGAGAATTTAGAGACCGGCTACAATTTGCATACCAGTGGCAACCACTGAAGCAAGTACACCACTGGATGAAAATGAAAGTTCATCATACTTTATGTATTTGTTTAATATCAGTATTATTATTATTATTATTATTATTATTATTATTATTATTATTATTATTATTATTATTATTAAATAAAAAGACAAACAAGATGATTTCTGAAATACTATGTACCATAAAGTGCTATAATACTGAAAACCACATATTCTTCTAATGCTCGATTGGGGTAACCTGATACACCATGATGGGGCCAGTAGGGCACAAATGATGCAAAGTCATTCCAGATTTCAAACTTTATGATCTTGGTTTCATAAGCAACAGTTTTACCCAATGTCACCTAGAAAAAGCTACTATTTTTGCACATAACCTGCATTTACAAAGTTGTCAAGAATTAAATAATTATACAGCAATTAGACCTGTATTTTACTCTCAGACTGCACCAGATTGCACCAGAATTCCCAACTGTTCCTCCAGGAATGATGCTGTCAAATTTCGCCTCAGGGGAACTGGTTACTCACCGTATCCTTTTCACTTTGCAGGTTTTCATTTCCAGATATGGGAATGCCTAAACATGGCCGGGACAAAAAGAATTGTTTTCTGACTTTAATAAACAACTCCGATTATTTCCTTGGACCCAGCTGATACGGACCCAGCTGACGTGGCTGACATTGGTGTTTTCCCTGTAGCGAATCAGGAGAGTTCATTAGCATGGGGGAAACCAGATTAGAGATGGGGATGGATACCGCCAAGGCCTTTCGGGGGGTCCATGCTGGCACTCTGTGCATATGGTGGCACAGCACAACCTAACAATTAGTAACCACTTTGATGAACCTAATCCCATTTTCACAGTCCCATCAGAAAACCAACTCTACGAGTTCATATGAATGCATTTCGGACTATGCGACAACCCTGTGGCTCAAATATTCAATTTTATTTTACGGTTTGCTCCATCATGGAAATTCCCCAGTGGTGGGAGCATCAGATTTGTCCGTTTGAATTAGATTGTTGTTTACGTATTAATTGCTTATGGAATTTTTGGTCCTATAGTACAGATGTAAGCAGATGGCTCCGTCAGGTAAGCCCGGGTTAGTGCAGGGAAGGATTCGGTGTGATTTATTAAGCTTCACTTTATTAGTGCCATCCACATGCAAATCAAATTACCAACCTCAACTTCCTCAGATTAAGACAATTTCCTCGCTTATTGTTTCACTACAAGGTGGGCCTCCTCAACAACCACACACACACACACACACACGAACACACACACATCCAGCCAGCATCTGCCTACACTGCACTGGCAAGAAACGCAATCGAATGTTACGAGAAGTGTTTCTTTTCGCGCTCGAGTTGAACAGGAAAAGGGTCATCGCTATTGTGATTGAACGGTTTGCCACAGCCAAGTGATTTCCAAAGCATAAAAAACGGTAGTCAGTTTAAAAGCACTGATTTGTGCTTATGTTTCGAAAGAGATCTGCAGAGAAAATGTGCACACAAAAGAGGCCTTGATGTTTTCTTTGCTCCTAAGTTGGTCTGATTCATCACTGTTCTTTTGTATGCCTGTTCGTTAACTGAGTGCAGTTAAGTGCGCAGTCTGAAACGTAGACCCCTTTGTGCCTATAAAGCTCGTTCCCCATGATGCAACGTGACATTTCCATAGAGAGCAGGGAGTCTTTATCTTTGTGGCCAAAATTGGAAAACATCTGTGACCTCAATGGGTCTCAGAGGTGATGCCAAACGCGAGAGAGCCGGTAGTTTTCACTCACGTTTGGTCATTCAGCCACTAGCAGAGTCTCGATCATCTGTGGTGCTGCTCTCAGTTTCTAGTTTAAGCCTTAGTGTTCTGTTCTTCAGTGGACAAGAGCAGAATTATAAAGAACCAGATTTAGTTTTTTTGTCCCGTGAATTTCATATCAGTGTATGCAGCACACGTAACCGTCATGGAACAGGGAAATTGAGTACCCAGAAACCTTGAGCTATACATCAAATTTCCATGAGTTGTAGGAACCGTAGAGGTTTAGGAGCATTTCTATGATAACTGTAGTCTTGTTTGTGCCCCCTCCACTTTCTTCTCCCGCTCTGTCTCCCTCTTGCTGTTGCATGTGAAGAGACTCAGATGCTATTTTTTTTTATCTCTCTTTATTCTTTATCTTTCACTGTTCTCAACTTTGGGTTCATTTCACTGATATTCTGGCACCTAACTTGCACAAAATTTCATTCAAATTAAATGAAAAGAAACCTGGCTTGTGTTTTGTTTTATTGCCCCCCACCCCCCACCCCATTGAAGTGTATTGGCACCAAACTGGCCCAAACAGTCTAAACATAGAGTTTAAACATACAAATAGAAATAAAAATGTCTACGGTCTACCTGGGTTCCACTGCACGTCCACGTCTGAACCCTAGCATTTGACCACAGAGGTCTATAAAAACCTGTATAATTTGATATATAAAATTCTGGTGGCTAGATGACTGGGTCAGAATATCAGACAGGTGGAGTGTTCCCAGTATGCAGTGGTCAGTGCCAACCCAAAATGCTCCAAGGAAGGACAATTGGTGGACCGGTGACAGGATCATGAGCACCCATAGATACTCATGGAGGACCCACCACACAACTTACAGGACTTAAAGGATCTGCTGTCTCATTAGTCTTCATGCCAGATACCACAGGACACCTTGGTGGAGTCCATACCTCAAAGGGTCAGAGCTGTTCTGGCAGTGGTTTCAATGTTACGGCGGACGGGTTTCTATTTTAGTGTGTATCAGGAGCATGTAGGATACGTATGTGCTGGTATATGTGTGCAATCACGTCTTCATATGCACATCTTTGTGTGTGTGTGGCAGAAGGTTTTATTGGGGACTGTGTGTGTGTGTGTGTTGTTGTTATGGCTGTTGTTGTTGTGTCTCCTGACGCTGGTGTGTGATTGATGGATGAGGTCCAGGACATCTCGATCGACAGCTGTTGATTGCTCCGAAAATCGAGAAAAGCATCCAGAGCGTGACAATGAGCTCATTGCTCTTGCAGTTCAGTCGCCAACTCGGCCCTGCACTGGGCCGCCTCATGAATTTCAACCACAGCCACAAACAGCAGCTGATTGAAGGGGCCCAAGCACCGCCAGCAGAGGGGAGGCAAACTTGCTCTGTAACGTTCAGCTGGGATCATGCTGGCTCCATGACCGCACATTTGCTTGGCTCTTAATTAGCCATTAAACGGAAGTTTCATGTGTAAAAAAATAAATATGAATTCATATCCTGATATTTGGATAGTGAGCGTTGTGCTCCATACACAGATGCATTCTTGCACAGAATTTTTAAGCAAAGTTGGATAAACTTTGCCGAAAGCTGGAAAAAATCCCATTTAGACTAATGAGAGACTGTAGCAAATAGCAAATGAGTGGAGAAAGGTGGACTGGAGAAAGCACAGCTGCCGGTATTCCGAGCGCAGAATTTAGGAGAAAGACTAAAAGACTAAAAGCTCATTCCAGCCAACTGGGTACAAGCTTTTCGGTGAGATGACCACACACCACACCAACTGGACACCAAGAGGACGGTAACTCTACTCTACTCGGAAGATCCTACCTTACTTCCCAATTGTTAGGATGGTATTACGAGTACGCCACGTTCCCGAGTGGTTCACGAGGCCCAGGGTCTCAGGAGGGGGCGAGTGCTGTCATGAGGTTCGAGGCCTCTTTCGTCTGTTTCAGCACGTTCGTCTCGTTCGACCAGTGGGACGAGGTTACGAGATTCAGAGCTGGTTAAATATCTTCAGGACTACAGCAACAGAAGCCCAGGCCAGGTGACTCCCCAGTCATGTCCCATCATTCGTATGCAAGGTTCATTGACACCTGCTTACACGTTAAAAGGCTGAAGATCACCTTCACTCAGGTGGCTGAAGATCACCTTCACTCAGGTGGCTGAAGATCACCTTCACTCATAGGTATTAAAATCATCTCTGATATCACGAGAAAGCAGCAATAAACTAGCCAATAAAATGAGACCTTTTCGTTTTTTTTCCTGCAAGCCCACCCTAAAAGGAAAACTTTTATAATCAGTGCATTTAAAGCATTTATTCAAGATCTTCAAGTGGAATAAAGTAATGCTACTACGCCTACATGTATCCAGTACATGGACAAAAGTATTGGGACGCATGCTCACTCACTGTTTCTTCTGAAATCAAGGGTGCTCAAGAGTTTCTCCTGCTTTTGTTGGAGCAACTGTCTCTACTGTCCAGGGAAGACTTTCTGTTCTACTGACTAAGACTACTGTTGTAACAGATTCTGGACCACTGCTGCAAGGATTTGATTGCATCCAGCTCCATCATTGCACAGGTACCCTATACAGTATATATATATGGTCATATTTCAGATTCATTGCAAGTAATGATGCCAAATGTTTCTTTTTAGTTTAACTGTGGATCATTTTGGATTATAAATATATCACTTTAAATTTTTTGAAGATTAAAATAACCAGTATTGCAATTTCTGAGATGCACTTATATATATATATATATATATAAGTACCTTTGTTCATCACTTTATTGTTATAACAAACTAATGCCTACATGAATCCTACGAGTAGATGTTTGATATGGATCAGCTAGAATGCTTTGCTCAGCACTAATCAAGTTACGAACGAACACAGGAGTGAAATTGCTCATGTGCTGATATATCCACAGATATCCATCAGTATCTATCAGCAGTAGTAATTTCTCTGTGGTTCAGGGTTTGTTCTTTTTCGGTATCTTTCGATCTTACTGACAGCAGCGTGGACTGACGCTGAGTCGAAGTGGAGTAAATACGGACGGTGATGTTCTCTCATACACAGTCCTACTGTAACACACTCCGTAACACTTCATATGGCCTACAAACACCACTCTTGAGGCTGCTGCAGGACGCCAGGAGTCTGCAGGACAGCTCCGTCTGTGGCAGGTCGGGTTTAGCGTACTCAGCCGTGTTCAGGTAACGTGGTGCACTTACTCTTATCTGCTCCATCTCTTCCTCACTCTGCACTGTGCATGCACGTGTGGGCGTATGTGAACATGTATGTGCGTGTGTCCGTATCAGCTGTCTGAATCGTTTCAGGCTTGTTAGATAATAATATCTAACAAGCCGCTCAGGAAAACAGTTATGTGAGAATGAAAATAAATAACAGTGATATAAAAATGAGGAGGCTCACTCTTAACTGTAGTTATCGTCCAATAGCAGGTCTAGTCCCTTAATCCATGCTTTTATAAGAGGCTTCATATATAAACTGCTTTCTGGGAGAACTTTGTGGTTCCATAATTCCAGACTGTAGTTCATCTGTATCTCTGCAGACTTTATTCTCCTCCTTTCACCCTGATCTTCAATGATCAGGACCCCACAGGACCACCACACACACACACACATACACACGCTAGTGAATTCGCACACTAGGGGGCAGTGAGCAGCTGGCGAGCAGATAGGGAGTTAAGTATTGCTCAAGGGCACTTCAGTCATGTCCTGCCAGATCAGGGAATCAAACCGGCGACCTTCCCTAACCACCAGGCCACAGCTGCCCCCTGAAATATGAAAGCTTGAACAAAAGTTCTCCCAGGACGCTCAAATTCCACGCCCCCTTTCCTCGAGCAATCACCTGCCTCTACCTTACTTTTGGTGTTTCACCGATGCTTCATTTTAGCCTGCTTCCTTCCCACCACCACCTGTTTGGTTCTGCCGGTCACCCAGGGACTGTCGGTTCTGTCCGTCATCCACATTCAACACGATCCACGAGAGCCCAGATCTGGTCCATTAACGGGTCCAACAGCAAACGCTCTTCAGAGTCTTCTGGTGGAGCTCCCTCCCTGCAGGTTCCAGTTTAGGTGGATTAGGGTTGAATCTTAAATCTGGAGCAGGGGTGGAGAGTGGGGTCCAGAGTCTGCTCCTTGCTCTAACAGGCCTGATAAACAGATGAGTGGAATCAGGTGTGCGTCAGGTGGAAAGGCAAAAACTGCGGGAATCTGGTTCTCCAGGACAGGCCTTCACCCCTGGTCTACAGCTCTCCAGGAGCAGGGTTGTGCTTAGTACTAGATTCCATGTGGGAACAAACACATCAGATCAAATCAGATCCACGTCAACTTGAAATGAAGGTACTTCAATAAGAAATTTGCATCGGGACATTTCAGGTGTGTGTGTGTGTGTGTGTGTGTGTGTGTGTGTGTGTGTGTGTGTGTGTGTGTGTGTAAATATGTAATAAAACAGTAATCAGACATCTTATCAGGACTGCAGACTGGGCATATAAACTGTTTACATTCATGCCCACAAATCAGATACAAATCTGATCTACGAACAGGTACGAAAGTGGCTCAGATCTGAGTCACATTGAGTCACTTCATCAATCAATATATTCTTATTTACCTTTTTTTTTTGGCCCCGATTTCACCCCCAATTTGGAAGTGCTTTACCCGATCCGGGAGTCGCATGACAGCCGGAGGTCCGTGAGAGCGCATAACCTGGCATTTCCAAAGTGGGAAAATATTCCCTTAAAAAATATGGATCGGATTTCAAAACAATGATGAAAAGATTTGACGGCCCAGCTAGCTATGAATGGGCCAATAGCAGGGCTCCTCCCAAGTTGCAAGTTGGAGATACAAGCTTTAGCATGTGTGCTTATATAAAAGTGTAGTGTGTGAATGAAATTGAGCACTTTAATATTTCAGCATTTGGTAATATAAAATCTCACACCCTCTTTGTTCATTATGATTAGACATTAAAGTCGGTGGGATTGGGGGAACAGAGCAGATTTTTAACAAAAAAATTAGCATTCTACAGAGATCTATCCCCAGGCTTAATTTAAGGTAAATTCAGTATTCACTTATCATTGAGTTTATATGACCTACAATGTTTCATTTATTACATCTGCTTGTCTCATATTAAAAAGAGAAACATTATATTGATGATTTGGCATTTCTGCTTATGCCGGGGCCTCTACATGTGGGAATTTCAGGTTTTGCTTCTTCTTCTTCTTTTTTTTTTTTTTTTTTGCACAATGATTAAATGTTTAGCTGAAAATCATTGTTGTTGCCAACATCTGTATTGTAGCTGTGACGCACTCCACTGGAGGATGGTGGCTTGCAAACTTTCCAAACGTGTTGTTGAGAACCCTGGAAAGTTCAGCGAAGAGTTTGCCTCGCTCATTACCGAGCTACTTCTGCGCCTGCGATTAGACAAAGAACATCTTTAATTGCTTTAAAATCGGAATGCATGATAGAAATGGATTAATTTGATTTTTCGTTTCTAAGGCAGCAGATGGTTTATGTTCCTAGGAATGCTCATGTTAAAATGAGCTCCCATTGGTCTCTGATTGGTCATCACGAAGCATGCTAAAGTTGATTATTATTTAGAAAATGAGGATGACACGAGATTGTGCGTGTTGTGGTAATAAATTAAAGATTTATATGCCTCAGGTAGTATTTAGTCGCTGTCTTTGTCTCTCTTCTTCAATCTCTTCTTTTCTTTCGCTTCTCTCTCTCTTTTTCTTTTAATAGGCCTACAGCAATGAAAACCTTACAAAAGGTAATGTATTTATTTTCCATTTCAGGTGGTCTCCGGCCTCAAGTAATTTCATTGTTTATTGTACTATTGTAGAGGAGAGAGAGAGAGAGAGAGAGAGAGAGGAGAGAGAGGAGAGAGAGAGAGAGAACACAGAGAAAGACAGACAGACAGACACTGACAAAGAGAGACAGACAGAGGGAGGGAGAGAGTTACTGACAGAGAGACAGAGAGAGAGAGAGAGAGAGAGAGAGAGAGAGAGAGAGAGAGAGAGAAAGAGAGAGACAGAGACATAGAGATGGAGCAGAGGGAGGGAGAGAGATACTGACAGAGAGAGAGAGAGAGAGAGAGAGAGAGAGAGGGGAGAGAGAGAGGAAGGAGGGGAGGAGATGCACTTTATGGGTGCCTCTAACAAGCAGATGGTCGACTTGACTTATTTGTGTTTTGTGTTTGAATGACCGGTCAGGTGCATGACGGGAAATTCATGAGCTGCTTGTCAGAGGAGAAACACCATTGGAGAGACCACCAAAGCAGTGTGTGTGTGTGTGTGTGTGTGTGTGTGAGAGAGAGAGAGAGAGAGAGAGAGAGTGTGTGTGAGAGTGTGTTTGAGAGGAGTGAGAGAGTGTGTGAGTGTGTGTGTGTGTGTGTGTGTGTGAGAGAGAGAGAGAGAGAGAGAGAGAGAGAGAAACAGTGGAGGAGTGAGTGTGTGTGTGTGTGTGTGTGAGAGAGAGAGAGAGAGAGAGAGAGAGAAACAGGAGTGAGTGTGTGTGCTTGTGTGTGACAGAGAGAGAGAGAGAGAAAGAAACAGTGAGTGAGTGAGTGTGTGTGTGTGTGTGTGTGTGTGTGTGTGTGAGAGAGAGAGAGAGAGAGAAACAGTGAGTGAGTGTGTGTGTGTGTGTGTGTGTGTGTGTGTGGTGTGTGTGTGTGTGTCTCTCTCTCTCTCTCTCTCTCTCACACTCAGGTTGCGAATTCAGCCCTCCAGTCCGCCTCCCACACATCCCAACAATCACCTCTTCAGGCCAGCCAATCAGAGTCCACCACCAGGGAGCCAAGCAATGATGCAGGGACATGGTGAGATACTCTCAATTCTCCTTCTCACTCTCTCTCTCTCTCTCTCTCTCTCTCTCTCTCTCTCTCTCTCTCTCTCTGGTGTTATTATTGGCCGTGGCGAGAGCAGCTGTTTCAGAGTACCATCTCTCTCTGCATTAATATCTTCCCTCTGATGATTAGCATGAGCAAATGCAGTCCGGCGATGGCGCGAGTGTGTCCCCCGGGGGCCCGTCTCCTTCCAGGATGCTCCTTCTGTGTCATTCTGTTTTTGTCTTTAGTTTTTTGTTGTTTGCTGTCGTAAAGCCCGGCTGCGTTCACCCTGTAAACCCTGTGAGTCTGGATTCAGGCCTACGCACTACATTTCTCACCCTCGGCCCTCTTTCAGTCCCCTCACCTGCTGACACAGATGTGCAAATGCACACACAGCTCGTCTGGTCCCTGTAGAGAGGTACTGCCAGTAGAATACAATGAATGCAATCATATCCTCACAGCAATGCTCCAGAATCCAGCCTTCCCTGGAGACGGTTACTCCTAATACCCTTGATTTCAGAAGAATTATTGAGTGAACAGGTGTCCCAACACTTTTGTCCATTGCTCTGCGCTGTCCACACACACACACACACACACACACACACACACACACACACACACACACACACACACACACACTACCTTCGTTCTGAAGGCCTCTGAGAGCTCTTTAGATCTGGCCGGTGCGATCCCATTCACTTCAAAATCAAGAGCAAACCAAACTAACGTCTGAAGTTTAAATAAGACATTCGAGGTATTTTAAGCAGTAATAAATGAACGTGGTCGTTTATCCTCAAAGAAAAACTGCATTTCTTATCATTTAATATATTTTATCAGCTCCATTTCTCCATAAATTACAAACGTATAAACGTGTTGAAGGCTTTGATCCCCTTTTTCACTCCAGCCTTTAAAGCATCATTACCTACTGTACGAACTGGACCGTCTGGGCTCCACCTCCAGTCACTGAAAGTGAAAGAAGCATGTGCACTGAGGTGGTAGCGTAACCTCGTACACGCCGTCCTGCCCACTTCACCAGAGTTAGATAGTGCGGAGACACTGTTCTCCATATTACGGGTCAGTGGAGCATCACTGTGATTCCGAAGCTGCTTTACTTCGAGGAGAAATTCAACATAATGTTGCTTTAATGGAGCTTTCGGACTCTCCGGTCACCTGTTACCATCAGCCCTGAGCTCTTTTCCTAGTTGGAGGCAGTCGAGTGGCAGGGAGAGGCGTGTGTGTGTGTGTGTGGGGGGGGGGGGGGGGGGGGGGGGGGGGTAGGGGTGGCGGCATCATCACATATTTATCAGTTGCCACTTCTCGTTATTTACACTGGACTGATAGTGATGCTGTTCAAAGCTGAAACACGGAGCTCATAGCTGCTTCACAGGGAGTCTGCTGTGTGCGGTGCGTTTAAATATTGTACAGGGAAGCCACCTGCAAATGCAGGGCACTGGTAAATAAAGCATCACACACACACACGCACATAAACACACCGCGCAGTGCCACGAAAGTAGGTCTGGAAGCGAAATGTCAGGAAATTCTGTACGTGGCCCTTCAGCTTTCCGGCTTCTTTCCACTCGTCGGACACTGAAAACGCAGTGCTCACTTGCCCCCGTTTGGCCTGCAGTTAGTTCGAGCTCTGTCGGGTGTAAGACGCTTCGAGTCAGGTGCGTTCCTTCGAGAAACAAGTCGTTTCTTATTGTGACCTAGTAAAGTTACGTTACAAACAACGTTCGCGGAATTTCAGGCCACTTCTTGGAAGCTGTGGCAGCAAACACACAGATGAAGGAGACGAGCGTTCGCAGGCTGAGAGCTCTATAAATAGAGTGCTTTTTCCTCACACATTGTACATCTGTACTGAAAACAGGGTTTCTATGTTTCCTTTTGAATATCAGTGCTGAGCGCCATGTATGTGGTTGTGCGTTATCTTCCATCTATGCAACGCGCTTCGGCATGCAGACTGCAAATGGTGCCGGGTGCCTAATCAAGCAGCTGTCACACACACACACACACACACACACTTGCACATGTACACACTCTCGGGCTCAGCGCCACTGACCACATTTTAATCCATTACTCATATTCTTAGTTACATTAATGAACCATCGATAGGACACACAAACAAGACATCGGGCGCAAGTTCCGTCACTGCCAAGAAAGCTCTACTTTCATGAACAACAGCGGGAGCACACAGACGTACTTCACGTGTTCGAAAGCAAATGACACTCTGGAGTTTGTCGCCACTCGTTACATCAAGCGCCAAACAGTGCGGAAAGCCCAGTTTCTTCATATGTGCTGAACGGAGCGCCGACTTGTTGATTACATGGCCTAGTGGGCGCAATGTAAAGCGACGGGGTCAATCCGAGTGGGAAACTGGGCTCTTATTAAAGAATTATCTGTTGTGTTTAGTAGTTGTTGCACAGTCGTAATATTTGTAGTCGTTTGTGTTCTTTTCTGTAGGTGATCAGGTTTGTCAGTGATGATGGCTGGAAATGAGCAATTCATTCTTGTCATTTAGGCTTGAAACGATTCCTCGAGAAACTTGTTGACTTTTCGTGTCTATCGAGTTGTAATATTACTCTGATTTCTTAACCTTTAGAACCTTTAGAACCAACTTTGTGGTAAGTCACACATATCAGATATTGCTATTTTCAGGGCATCCTCGAGAACTCTAATTGGTCTTGATTTCAGATCCAAATATGAACAGAATTTAAATATTTGTATGAATTTGGTGTTTGATGCTTTGATCAAACATGTACTTGCAACTATTTTCTTTGTTCTTTTTTGCTTATAAAGACTAAAAAACACAGTTTTTTGAGCTGAAAATGCAGAATTTTGATCAGTTATTTGTAATGATTAGATTAACAAGGTTGTTTACCTGGACTCGTATCAGTGTTACTCCTTCTAAGGACTTTTATTCTGAAATTTGAACACTGTGTAGGCAAAGAAAGAGAGCAAACAGCTCCTCCCTTCTTATTGTCCTTATTGTTTAACCCAATATCTGGCTCAGTGATATCATCAGCCCCGCCCCCTCTCTCTGATCAGTCAGAGTCTGTATGCAGGTTGAGCATCACCAGGATGCACTATTTCTGCACTAGGAATGGGATTAAGTCACCCAACAGCAGTTTGTAAGCAGATGTGATGCTGGCTGGCACAGGCGTCTGTTAGCGCTGTATCAGAGCTGGTGATCCGGCACTTTCCTCCGAGTGCATTGGCTGCCCAGCACTGATGCAGTGGTGGTTGATGCATCGACTTCACATGTATCGGAGGAGAACGTGCTCATCCTCAACTTCGTAGTGTCAGAATGTGAGTGTCCAATGCGAGAGGGGGAGAGTTTGGCACTTGGCACTTCCCAAACATCGGTCACCCTGGTTGTCTAATTTTAGGTTGGTCATGACTGCAGACCAGCTACACCATCAAACATGCCCCCTTGTTTTTTTTTCAAGGGGACCCTGTGGTGCGTCTCAAGTGTTCTGTTCTCATATACATGACATTTCTGTTACTGAGGCTGAAGCTAAGCACTTCTCCTGCGAGCTGAAAGCCAGAACTCAGCAGTCCGGGAAACACCGGCGTCTTACCTTTACATTATTAACACCGTAAAAACACCCTGATCTGACCACAGTGACTCAGACCTGGTGTCTTTCTCGCTTCCTGTCAGAGTTATTGCAGTCTGAAGCTGTTTTTCTCAGTGTGCTTCCCCTCTTGCTTGGGATTCCCTTTGAAACAGGCTGATAAAGGGCAATTTTTTTATTAAGTCTGCAGCTCTTTGTGGCAGTCGCTGAGGCTGTAAGGAAGCCGTGCTGACGAGAAAAGCCCAGGAGCTTAAATTACCAAGCCTCTGCTGCACCATGACCGCAATTACCCAAAAACCAGCGGGAAATGTTTGCTTTTGGTTCAATTATCGCTCTGTTAAAACATTTATTTCACTTGTCAGAGTTCGAGGCCAAATTGTTATTCTAATACCCCGTTTAGGGCGGTCAAGTGAGGCCCTTCTCAGGCAGGCTGCTTATGGTTACATCTTTTAATTGCTCTTAATATTGTGCCTTAAATACTAATGATTTCCACGAAGGGAACTTTATAGGGCTCTGCATGTTCAGGAGAGATTTCTACCATTTAAACACTTCTGCCTTTAATTGGCTGGTTTTCTCCGTTTTGCAGGACGACTCTGCTTAACTCTTAAAATCAAATCCATTTATTGTCACGTCAAATTAAACCTGTGTAAGGGTGAGCGAAAAACTTGAAGTCTCTCACCGTAGTCAAACAGATCCATAGAAAAATAGTGTATATAGTGTATTTACACGTTAACTTACACCGTACATACATTATACATACATAATTACACTGTAGTAGTGTTTATAAACTGTACAAGTGTTTATAGAAAATGCAAAAATAATGTTTGCATTATATTTACATGCACTGGTGTAGAATTAGATGTAGCTGTAATGTGAGAAGGTAGTGGGAGACAGTGTTTGGTGGGTGCAGTGGGAGACAGTGTTTGGTGGGTGCAGTGGGAGACAGTCTTTGGTGGGTGCAGGCGGAGACAGTGTTTGGTGGGTGCAGGGGGAGACAGTCTTGAGTCTTTAGTGAGTGCAGTGGGAGACAGTCTTTGGTGGGTGCAGGGGGCGGGGCTGTTGACATCACTGACCAAGATATTGGCTTATAGAGGAAAATGAGAGGGACGGTTTGCTCTCTTTGCTCATACTGTGCTCGAATTTCAGAATAAAAGTCCTGAGACGGGATAATACTGATACATACACAAATAATAATAATAAAATAATAAGGGGTTGGGGTTTTTTGAACTGCTGTCATGTATTTTCCACAACTTATTGCTGTAAAAATCCTTGCCAATCTAATCATAACCGATAATTGATTTACATTCTTGTATTTTCAGGTCAAAAATGATGTAAAGTGTTTTACTCTTCAGTGAAAAGCCAACGAAAACTGCAGGTTTGAGTAAAGTTCAGATTAAAACGTGGTCTGTTCTATTGTAGAATAGATTCTAATCTGGAAATAACAGTGTCCCGAATGTGTGACTGATTCCTTTAAATACCTTTCAAATTTTTGATGAATGAAACTACGTCAAACGAAGTGTTTGGTCGGTGAGGTAGCGGAGAACGCCCAGCCACAGCAGTAAGCAGTGTAACAAACACAGTTCACACCAGTTCACCGTTTCACTGCGTAACCCGATTGTTGTGTTTTTCATTCTGATTTACTTAAAGGGGAATTCCACATCGCTGATTCGATCTGGTTTCTGTGACTCTGATGCTCCGTCACCTTTACCTCCATCTTCCACCTGTCCTTAAAAGACCTCTGCTCTCTACCTTTCATCTGCAGACATTCACTGACATTTCGCTTTTCCCTCCCTCCTCCTTGTGACCACCAGTTTGGTGCCACTGGTTGCTCAGGGGGCATCATGTGCATGGCAGTGCGGTGGGGCCTCCGCCGAAGACGTTAACGGTCAGCTGACCTCTGGAGTCTTCTGGTAGGAACGTGTTTAAACCTCTGGTGTCTCAGGTATCAGACAGCGTCTTTCAGCTTTCTGTGATGCAGATTTCAGGGGCAGTGGTTTCAACACCACTGGTTATTTAACGTTGTCTCAAAAACCGAAACGGTCTCGTTTGTCTCTACGTGGACTTCTGCTTTTATTTCTGTAGTTCTGTGGTTTCTATGCAACGAGCGAACAAATGACTTCTATGACATGACGTGAAAAGAAGGCATCGTTTTGTCGATAATGAATAAATAAATATGCTAATAAACGAATAAGTGAATGAATGAACGACAATAATGGCCGACGAGGGGACAGAAAATGTCAAACGAATCAATCAATAAATGAGTGAAAAAATAATGACAGAATTAAAAAAGGACAAAGGCATAAATCTGTAAATATAGATAAATTCAATAACTAATCAACCGATCAATCAATGAAAGAACGATATGAGAATGATACACTGATTATTGAACAGTAATAATAATGACTGAATGAATAAATAAATAAATAAATAAATCAGCGAGTCAGTAAATAAATGATCCAGTGAATTAATGAGTGAGACGAGTGAATTAATACCTTAATAATTGAACAAAAAATAATAATTCCATCATTAAAGAATGAAGAAATGCATGAAAACATGTTATTATTTGATGTTGTTTAAAAGGACGCCGCGAAGGTGACTGAATATAAAAAAGAATGAAGTATCAATTGGTTTCTGAGGTGAAAATGATGAGACGAATGAATTGTGATTTAGAGTTTATGAATAGAAATGTATCGTTTCTGAGACGTTTTACATTAAAGCATCTGAAGCTCAGATTCTGGAACCTGCTGGTGATGTTTTAGACGAATGGTTGAGGGAACGAAACAGTGACCCTCTGCCATAAAGACTGCAGTAGAAAAGACAGCATTGCTGCGCGCGTGCGTGTGTGTGTGTGTGTGTGTGTGTGTGTGTGTGTGTGTGTGTGTGTGTGTGTGTGTGTGTGTGTGTGTGTGATTGGCAGTTGTGTCACCCATATTCCTCAGCATGGCAAATGTTCTCAACCTAAACCCTGTTTTGTCTGTCATCATAATTTATTTAATCATATTCCACCATACCTTCCCCTTCCCCCTCCGTCCCGTATCGCTGCCACCCCGCCGCAGCGTATCACCAGCTAAGACAAACCGTGCAGCTCTGAGCCCTCTTCAGCCAAAAGCACAACACCAGTCCCGCCTGAATTATTAACTTCCCTGTGACATGAATTAAGACGGATTATTGGTCAATAATTTGCAGTGGCTCGGTGGCGGGGGGCCCTCGTCCTGGGACCACCTGATGCTGGGCCCTGGATATAAGACGGTAAATAAGTAATAGCCTTCTTTTTGCTGCAGCTTTAATAGCATTAAATATTCAAATATTCAGCACGTGTTCTTCTGTAGATGTGAGGGAAGGCGCGCGCACACACACACACACACACACACACACACACACACACAGAAATGGGAATGTGGCCAGGCCAGGAACATCACACACTTCTGGCCCCCAGGTGGCATGAAGATAGGTGCGCATTAGTGAAATGTGCACCACAACACAGACTACCACACACACACACACACACCCACACACACACACACACACACACACACACACTCAGACAGGAAGAGAGAAACAGAGAGAGAGAGTCTGAAAATATTGCTCCTCAAATAAAGATTTCAGATATCATAGGGTTGTTTAACGTTGAGTAAGTGTAGTAATTGGAGGACTGCACCATCCTCAAACAAATAAACAAACAAATAAACAAACAAATAAACAAACAAACCAACCACATCTCATGGGACACACCTGCACTCTTTAACCTTTACAGAACAACCTTATAAACGAATGTTCATGACATTCATGACATTTATCAGACGTCCTGATCCTGAGAGACTTACATAGTGCTTTGCTGTTCACTCAGAAAATATCCTTAAATAGTAGACGAGGTTAGAATCCAGAGGTTCCTCACGCTTAGATCCTTTCAAAAACAAATGTCAGATTGGGGACAAACAGGGTTCAGTATAAATCTTTATGGAGTTAAAAATGGGTCTTCAAATTATTTATTAGCAATTTGAAAATAATATATATCAATATAAAAATAAAACAAAAATCGTTACCTCCAGTACGTTCATTCAAGTGTGTCCAAACTTTTGACTGGTACTGTGTATATATATATATATACACTCTCCAAAATTGTTTGTTTGTCTGTGCTTGTTTATGTGTTTATATGTTTGAGGGCTTTTGACTGGTATATATATATGGGTGTGTGTGTGTGTGTGTGTGTGTGTGTGTGTGTGTGTGTGTGTGTGTGTGTGTGTGTGTAAATTTCTGGAAAATACACTGAGAGCAGGACTGCGCTGCTCTCAAAGAGAAATAAATATATAAACAAACAAACAAATAAACACTTCAGCCATTTGGATACAATCTACTGTCTTTGACTGGATGAGAGGAAGAGAGAGAGAGAACGGCAGCCTGTTAGCACTTCATTAACACGTTTACTTCATGCTGAAGGAAATACATACTGGAGGAAAGATCGTATAACTGTACAACAAAGGTTTGATTGATGTGTTTCTGCCTTAAGTTCAATGGAAGATCAGTAGATCAGTGAGGACAGTGAGGACAGTGAGGACAGTGAGGACAGTGAGGACTGTGAGGACAGTGAGGACAGTGAGGACAGCTAGGACTGTGAGCTCAGTGAGAACAGTGAGGACAGTGAGGACAGCTAGGACTGTGAGCTCAGTGAGGACAGTGAGGACAGTGAGGACAGTGAGAACAGCGAGGACAGTGAGGACAGCTAGGACTGTGAGGACAGTGAGGACAGTGAGGATGCTGAATAATCTTAAATATAAATGTAGGATTAGTTAAGATTATTAAACTGATGTCCTGAAATAATATATTTGACATATTTTACATGAATGTATCTTAAAGTAGATTGTTTTCCTCATGTTCCGCTCTGCTCTCAAACAAACAAATAAAACAAACAAACAAACAAACAAACAAACAAACAAACAAACAAACAATCCAACAGTAGGAAATACAGTTTGTAGCATTTATTAGAAAATACTGGACATACTGAGAAATATATACTGGGCTCTAATTCTATAATTCTAAAATAAATAAAGATAGATAGATAGATAGATAGATAGATAGATAGATAGATAGATAGATAGATAGATAGATAGATAGATAGATAGATAGATAGATAGATAGATAGATATTGACATTATTATGTGTTTGGAATCATTAAATTATTATGTTTTAATTTTAATTTCTGAATATTCTTAACCATTTAAAGTTTAATTTTGTCATCAATCCCATGTACAAGCGGAATAAAAAAGTCATTATAATATTATTTATCTCATTTATTTTTTGGCACAAAATATTAAACTAAACTTTCTTCTAAACGTTCGATGGAAGTCAGTGTAAAAATACACACTGGACCTCGAAAAGTTCTGACCCCAAAACAATATTTAATAAATCTAAACTATAATAATAAAAATCAAACATTTCTGTCGGAGAACTGTAGTGTGTTTATTATCTTAAAGGAGAAAAATCACACCGGAGATCAAATTACATAGGTTTAAAATAACCGTCTGTACATATTTACGTGTACGTGTTCTAAAGTAAACGTAATCGCTGTAAGATGTTTCCTCACGAACCACGCTGCTCTCAACGGAATCAATAACAAACAAATAAACAAACAAACCACTGCACTTTCCATTTGGAGAACATCTACGATACGTCAGAAATCCAGTCTGTGTTCAGCAGCGCCTGCTGGACGAAACACATACTGGACATGAACGTCTAAACTATACATTTGGATCGTACGTTTCCATTTTCAGATACTGCCCAGTAATACACGCTGGATAATCATAAAGCTTAAAATAAAAAATAACATAAAATAAAAAAACAGGAAATGATGAAACTGAAATATGGGGACCTGAACGTTCATGCTGGTATTGTATGGCCTGTTCTCTCCAGCACTGACTGTGCACGGCACTGCCCTCGAAGAAATAAATATATAAATAAATAAACAAATACCACTCCAGGCCTCATAATGTTTTTTGGAAATAGTCCGGCTTGTGTTGATGCTTCCCTCCAAAATAATTATATTGCGAACATTTTGGCACCCCTGCTCTTATTACAGAAATGGTATCTACAATGAGAAATGAAGCAATTAGAGGGGTTCACATGCGTTATTTAGTCCTCATTAGCTTGCTGTGACATCGCCGGCTATATGGACCAATGAAAACGGCTGGCCGGGCCCAGGCAATTAGTAAAATTAGTGGCACAGGATTTGGCGAGGGTACAGGGCCACATGGCCCGAGAGATACCAGTCTGGTGTCACTGCCGTAATTTGTAACTTCGCGCGCAGAATAATGGGTTTGAAAAATGGGCGCGAGCCACTGATGTGCCGGCGAGCGTGTTATCTAATCAAACAGTTTGCTCCAGGAGTGTGTACTGTAAGTACGGCCAGGTTGTCCCAAGTCGCCGCGGGAAGTCCGGCCAAGAGGAAGTCCCGCCGTCCAAAGCCGGCATGCAGAGAGCCCGACGTGTGCGTAATTAGCAAGCCGGGATGTGTTTGTTTTCATTTGTGTGTGTTTGTGCTGATAAAGTTTGACTTGCCAAAAGGAAAAAAAATGGCCAGTCCCACGCTGGAGACGGCGCAAGCTGTTCTCCCTCATTCTTTAAGAATGGGACTGGAATCTGGACCTGCTATTGGTCAGCAGAGCTGGGGATGCATCCATTGCATTGGAATGTCTGAGCTTTTTCCTTCACATAAAGACAGTAAACAGAGGGAGCAGCAGGGAGAGCATGAGGAACGATGCTTTGTTTACTCCAGCGAGTAAACAACGCGTAAACTAGACTTAATGATAATATAATTTTTTGTGAATTAAGCTGAATTTTTGGAGGATTTCGTTTACAGTCAGGAGAGATGAATGACACTATAGTATGTGTTATATATCAGCGTCTGCATTCCCTCGTTCTCAAACAAGGCGGCTGAAATCTGTATCTGACGCAGGTGGGCCTGTCACGATACTTAGGATATCGGTTTATCGTATGATATATGGACATGACCATATTAATTTATTTCATCAAATAACATTTATTTTATCTATGTTTTACTTTGGATCTTTAAAGAATATTCAAGTCTGAATGCTCTTATCATAGCAGGAGGTTTAAACAAAGTCAATATATCGCAGAATATATAGCAGAAACGATTATGTCTCCATTTATTGTACGATACGTCAATAACGTCATTATTGTCACAGACCTGTGGGGTATCATATTGTGTTATTTGGAATTCCCACTTCTACTAAGGCGCATATCCAAAAACTCATAATCATCTGCAATATGTGCTGGAACATGTCCATCTGAAAGTATCGCATAAATATTAGAAAAGGACTCTAAATCGGTACGGTGGCTCAGGTATTGTGATAATGTCAGCCTTTGGTAATTACACACCCATGGATCGAACCAGCTCCAGGGACTTTAAAAAGTCCAGTAGACAAGTTCTGACAATCAAGTGACATGAAGCAGAGCGATATAGACTCCAGCAGATCCCACTCCTGCTTTGTTATACATGCATAACCTCATATATAATAAATGCCATTATACGCGTGTCACAATATGTCATAAGACATGCAAATCTTTCACAATATTTGGTCATCTGTGACTCCCACCCATGCTGTCATATCTTCATGCCTCCAAATATAACACACGGCAATATTTGCTTCCACGTATCATATTACAGTATATAAATAAATGCAGAAGAATCGTACAGTGGAGCGAAATGATCAGCACCTAAGTTACATGGTGGACCTGCAGTCTGAACTAGTACAGATCTAGTACCGTTCTACACCCCTTCTGAGGAATACATTCAGCTAGGTTAAGTTGCACTCATTGCTGACACAGACATGCAAATGCACACACAGCTTGTCTAGTCCCTGCAGAGAAGTACTGCCAACACAGTAGGCCAAACATGAATCTGTTGGCACCATGTCCAATGCCAGGCGTGGACTGGAGGGGTATAAAGCCCCCCAGCATTGAGCTGTGGAGCAGTGGAACGGTGTTCTCTGGAACACAATCGCTGAATGCGATCGAACCCTCACAGCCAATAAAAAAGTCTTTTAAATAAACGTAATGAACTCTTTTAATAACCTTGGTTTGAGAGGAAACAGTGAATGAGCAGGTGTCCCAATACTTTTGTCCGTGCAGCGTATGTGATCCCACTACACGCAGTCTCGTAAAATTCGTGATGCCGTTATATCGCAGCCCAGAAATCACTGTGATCATATCATGCCACCTCTGGAGGCTCCCACTCCTGCTGCGCCGCACGTGTTCAACCCCACGTACCGACGTCGCCAACGTTTATTACGTCACCCTTCGTAAGCGACGCCTAATAATCAGTGATCTGCACGATGTATTGATTCGTTTCCTCCACTGGATAATAATCCCCGTGACTTTCCAAAGGGCAAAACGAACAGACCCCCCATTGCAATTTACCTGCACCGCCCACATGCCGCCGCGCCGTATATCATTTGCATAGCCGAAGCAGGGTGGCATTAAAGTCTCCTTCCTATATGAGAATTTGTGTATTTCACATTTATGATTGTGGCTTGACAAGTTGTCAGAATGTGTCTTTCCCGAACTGCGGGTAGGAGGACATCTGAGCACCCCCTTCGCCGTACGAGAGAGAACACACAAGTGTAAACAAAGCGAGCAGGTGTTGTGTGCTTTGGAAAAAAAGTTATCGTGTTCCAGAATAGAGAGACATAATTATACTGTGCCGGATTATGGAAAAAATGAGGGCGTTTTGCATTTTAATTGTGCCAGGTAAGTTCATCGATTTCCTGTTATAATACTTAAGTTCGGCATTAATAATTCATATTGCTGCCAGCGTGCCATTTTGCGCACACCTGCGTTATTATTGGTTTTAATGAAGGGAAGAGGGTTTCGCTGTTTCTTTAGCTGTGTCAAAACAGGTGATGGCTGTATACTTGATTATGTAAAACAACCTGTTAGGGCCTATTTTATTTTGATGTGAAATTCATGATTTTAATGTTTCTGATTAGTTTATTCTTAACCTCCAGCAGATGACACGGAAATCAATCAAATCGCAGCGCTCCGGAGCTGCTGCCGCGTCCCCCCCCCTCACATTCTAATTGTCTCTGATCATCAAACGTCTGTGTTTGTCTGTTGTATCAAAAATATCACACACTCTGCTGCTGTTCTTCCGTACGGGCTGCGCTCCAGGGAGGACGGCGAGCAATGGTTCTGACCCGTGGACCTGAGGCCCACCGTAACAACAAATCGAAGTCCTCGGGTTTTGTCGTCCAGAAAGCGACGCGTCTCTTTGATGTCCTGTTCTGAAGCGTACAGTTCAAGCGAACCACCTCCGCATCCAACCACAAGACTATCACTTTAACCTGGACGAGAGACGCCACACTACAAAGTAATTACTTAATTACTCACTTAATTACCTACTAAATATATCATTTACAGCAGAAACTATATAATTCATAGTAGATACTGAAGAATTCATTGTATACTGATTAATTCATAACAGATCATGAATAGTAGTTCCTGAAGAACCTAAAGTGTAGTTACAGAGTGGAGTCTCTGAACGTTCAGGCATTGATGTTGGATAGCACAGTGACAACAACACTGGATTCTCTTGTGGCAGAGTAGGCTTAAGTCCCTGGCCACAGCCGGACCGTCCCACATCCTACATCTATTCGGCTCTGGAGTTGGACTCTAACTCTGTTACTGTCCTAAATGTAACACCTTTCAAATGTAAGAGCATCAGTCAAATGCTCTGAATGTAAATGAATGTAATAGAGATGACTATTAAAGGCTTATTACACCTGAAATCCTACACACACACACACACACACACACACACACACACACACACATATATATATATATATATATATCCTTAAAAAGCATATTAAAAAAGGCACCAAAAAGGTTACGTTTTATAATACTATACTATAGTTTTCAAAATTTTATTTATAAAATTAAAATGGAAATAAGCAGTATCATATTTCCAATATACACTATGAATTATTCAGAATCTACTATGAAGGATATAGAATCCAGTAGAATTAATCAGTATTTACTATAAACTATTCAGCATCCACTATGAATTATTCAGTCTGCAACGATTATTCAGTATCTACTTTGATATGTTCAATGTCTGCTATGAATTATGAATTATTTCATTTACCATGAATTATTCAGTAACTTCTGTAAATTAATCAGTATCTACTACGAATTCTTCAGTATCCATTATGAATTTTTCAGAATCTACTATGAATTATTTAGTAACTGCTGTAAATTATTCAGAATCTACTACGAATTCTTCAGTATCCATTATGATTTTTTCAGAATCTACTATGAATTATTTAGTATTCAGTAGAATTAATCAGTATTTACTATAAACTACTAAGCATCCACTATGAGTTATTCAGTGTCTGCAATGAATCCACTATGAATTGTTCACAAACTCCTATACATTATTTCATATCCACTATGAATTCTTCAGCATCTTCTATGAGATTCATCATCAGAAATAATTCAGCTCATGAGCATCAACACTTCTTTCTTCTGAGCTTCTCAGAGATCTTCTTTGTTCATGATACACTTTCACAGACTTGTTGTGAAGATCAGACTCTGATAGATCCCTCATCTTAAACTAAACAGGATCTCCACTCACACCTGATTGTCTCCCACGATTGGAAAACACCTGACTCTAATTTCACTGTCAAACCATCTGCTGATCCTAAAGGTTCACATATCGGATAGTTTTTCCTCCAAAAATTTGAGACTAAATGTAATATTTGCGTCTCATTTGTTGGATTCGGATCTTCTTGCCTGCGTTCAGGACTTGTGTGGAAACTCTGCTGGAAGCTTCGCTCTCAAATTCATGCAGAAACCTGTGACAATCATGATGTAGACGGTGTGGATCCGTGTTCTCCTATGATAGCAAGGGTTAATCTCAAACCGTGTCCACAGCTGATGCCTTTGTCAGACTGCAGTCCTGTCAGCTCTCACAGCAGACCCGAGGACAACAGCTGAAAAAACAAACAAACAAACAAACAAACAAATCGTGAAAAACATAAGTGCATCGGGCTACCACAATTGAGTTTGTCCTTGAATTCCCACACCTGTGAAACTGCAGGACCGTTTATCATTATTTCTTTCTCCCAACTCTCTCCATTTTTTTTTCTTTTTTTTTTTGGGGGGAAAAATACATGCTTGTCCAGCTGCCAACTGTATTTGTGGTTACTCCTTTCTCGCTCCCCCAAACATTGTGTTTACTTCTCTCTTTGTACCTGGAAATCACAAATTGTATTCAGATGTTGTTCCCTTAAGAGGAGTCGGGCGAAGGCAGGTGTCTGGAGTGAGCCTCCCACACACACACACACATGTCATCACACACACACACACACACATACACGCAGACACACACACACACACGCACACACTTCTCCACTGCCAGCTCCACTCCGCTCCCAGTCGTCATTAATACATCTGCTATACACACTTCTTAGCTATGGAAATGCATGCTGATGGAACTGAGAACGTGTGTTTCCAATATGCCTCTTTGTGTTCCCTGCCGAAGTCAAACATTTGGGGGTTGGGGCGGTTGGGGGACTGGGGACTGGGGGACTGGGGGACTTGGGGTTGTAAGAACTCACATTGGAACCAACTTCTCTCCTGTTTCTAACAATTAATTAGAGCCACTACTGTTGTTGCCTTACTTTGGAACCAGGAAGAGAGGGTACCGACATATGTGCATATTTCGGTGGGGTATTTCCATGCGCTCCTCTACTACCCCAGCTTGTGTGGGGAGGGGGCAACATCTCTCAAAACCTCACGTCTCCAGCAGCTTTAAAGGGAAGCAAAAAGACAACCTTCTTAACTTTAATGGAAGTCATATAAACACATTGTCTATGGTCATTTGGAGCATTGGTCCATTCATCGTGAAGTTCCTATACAACATGAAGGTTCCTCCCAGATTCATATTACACAATGGCCAGTTGGGACACTGCACACTCATTGTTTCTGAAATCAAGATCTTTCCACTGGATACTGGAGCACTGGAGGTGAGGATTAACCCTTAGCTACAAGTGACTGGCTGAGCGCTCCAACAATGGAGATCCATCATTCCTTTACATCTCACAAGGTTACACATATTACAGTAGTGTTAGGAGTGTTGCCCTCTTATTGGTTCCCAGATTGGGAATCAAACCACTGTCTCCGACTTGGTGTGGCTCACCATCAAACATCATTCCAGAGAACACCGTTCCAGAGGCTCCTATTCGACTGGCAGTTCCTCTCCACAAGCTGTGTGTGCATTTGCGCAGATTCTGCCAGCAGTGGTTCAACATAAAGTGGCTGCACGCTGCTCATTAGACGGTGTCCACAGATGGCTGAGTGTAAATAAAAGCAACCTGCCCTCACCGGGTGGGGTTTACTGTGATGGACTGAGGGGCCGGAAGAGTGCAGCTCTAACCTGCCACGCGACCTTCAGCCAACGTATATGAAACCACTGGGATCACTTTATCATTGGCAGGCGATCAACCTGCTCGAGCTGACTCAACCTCCACATATCAAAAGTCATTCCAGCAAGTGTCGGACGACTTATTCATCGCCAGTCTGTTTTCTCGTCCTGACGTGTCACCCGTCTAGCCTTTAAAATGTCGTGAAGCCGCTTAATTTAATAAAAGGCTGTGGGAGTCATGTGACCTTACATACGAGAGCAATAACGAAGTGTTACTTTGTATGCAAATGAACACGACCAGAAGAAATATCACATATTTAGTACATCTGCTCATATTATAGAACTGCAAACATCTGAATAAAGGAGAAACATATTTACATTTTCTGCACGAACAGAAAATTAATTACAATTACTTTCAATTACTCGCATTTTAAATTAACCTGCGTTTAAAAGTTCACAACATTTTTGCCTGTAAAGTCATTATGTGGGAGATGTTTTTAAATGGACAGCAGATTTATGCTTCGTACGTGTGTGTCTGTGTGTGTGTGTGTGTGTGTGTGTGTGTGTGTGTGTGTGTGTGTGTGTGTAATGACACACACTGAATATTTAAGGCAAATAAGGGTCAATCTACAAAATAACTCAATGAATGATTTATTTATTTTAAACTCAATTCCCATTATTTGATTTAACATTAAAAAGTCATACATTTTTGTGCCTTTTTGGCAAAATTGTACTTTTTTTGTGTGTTTCTTTTAGGTGGGATACGTTAAATTAAGCAAAGTAATTAAGCAAGTAATTTCGAATTTTTCGAAGCTTTCGAATTTACAGAAATGTGTCTGTGTTGAGGGTGTTTTATCAAACTGTTATATATAATGTATAAGAGTTATAGTTATATATATATATATATATATATATATATATATATATATATATATATATAAATAAATAAATTAATATTATATATATATTTTGCCCTTTTTCCAGAAAAAACATTCCACACACTTTCTGCTTTTTGCACATATTCAGCTCTAATAACAGCCACACACACACACACACACACACACTGGAATGTTCACACGTTCTTATGATGAACCCAGAAGAACATACCGTGGCGGTAGAGCGTTCTAAACTGTCCGAGCACCACCTTTAACGCAGGCCGGTTCAGCCTACTTTAAAAAAAGACAACAATGAGAATTAATTATCCACTGTGCTGTTGTTGTTTATTTTTTTTTTCCCATTAATGGCCACATTTCAATTCCAATCTTCCACAGATGGTCCGCTCTGTAGTTTCCTCCTGTTTTCCAGCCTGGCCGCTGAGCCAAAGCTTGAACACAAGGGCTCGCACATGGGAGCTCGCGGCTGGAGAGAGAATAAGATATTGAACTGTAAATTTGAATTGAAAGGCCGGGTCATTGTGCCTCATTGACTTAAGACCACAAAAAGCAAATGATGTCTTAGTCGGGAGAAATATATCAAAGGATATCAACAATTATGAGTCATAAACAGGCTCGGAGACGCAGCCGAGGGGGCCTGAGCAGCGGGAATTAGCATGTCGAGCTGATAAATATGCATGTAAAGACGTTCCCAGAGGAATAACACGCGTGTGATTGATAGCTTTGCAATTGAAGGATGTGTAAATTCCTGCCTTTATTCCACACTTGTGCAGTCGTATGGCAGCTACTTCACTGAAAAATCCATCACTTGTTAAAGTTTTACCAAGTTTATAATACTTAATGCCACATCTGCTTTCTGCCTTTATAGTGCCTGTAAAACTTCATTAAATTATTACCACCAGCTGGCCTCATCGCACAATAACCCCACTTATCTCCTTTATTCTGACAATCCTTTGATTTATAGGCCCTATTAGAATAAATGATTTTATACATATGTATATATAAATAAACAAGGGCAGAATGAGTTCATTTCCATAATTCATCAGCTGTCGCTTTTCCTTTTGAGGGGGTGGAAACTTGATCTAGGAATACTGGGGGAATTTAGATGCTTGCAACTGCAGAAATTATAAAGCCAGACTTTTATTTTATACTTATTTTTCCAGCAAAGTTAGACTCTAGAGAATGTACATATTCACTACACACACACACACACACACACACACAATAACACACACACACACACACACACACACATGTAATCTAGTGTTTGTTTATTTGTTCTGTATTATTTATATAATCTGATCAGGGCATAAAATAAATAATGATACTATCTCATTTTTGATGCATTTCTATTCATTTCTAGAAATACTAGACTTTAGAAAGAATTAATGGGAGATTGGCAGAATTTACATCCAGACTTTTATTTTTAACTTTCTTTCCAAAATAAAAGCAACGAAGCTCACACACAGTTAAGCTGATCACAGTCCACAAACTTGTGGATTTGGATTTATATGAATTAAGAGCATTTTAGCCATGGTTTTCTTCAGTTGAAAGCAGAGAGAGAACGAGAATAAACAAAGCAGCTTATAAAAGGAAAGCCTTTTAACTTAAATGGACGCCAGTGTAGAAAATATATCATTTTCTGAGCATTTCATTGTGGAATTCCGACATAAAGTAAAAAGAAAACCAAGTCAAAATGTGAAAAGTAAATAACAATAGATAACAGATGTGTCAGCAGAAAAAGAAATGGTTGCAAAGGCCAGAATGTCTTTATTTCCATAATTCATCATCTGCCAGTGTTTAATTGCTTTTAGAAACATCTGGTTTCCATCATTCTAACTCATTTTATGTGTGTCTTTTCAAAGTGAAAGTTAACCAGAAAATGTCTTTGGCTTTTTGTTTATTTAAATTAAGAGCACGTCTGCTGATGTGTGTGACTTAATTCGTTTCATACAGTTAATATGAAAACGGAGCAAAAGGCATGCTTTTTGTCTGAGAAGGCAATGGTGCACTTTTCAAACAGCCCTTCCGCTTCATTTGGGTCTGGGGCGATGGAAGGAAAAGTTCACTCTCCTCTTATCCCAACCCTCCTTCCTTACAGAAAAGTAGCTGCGAAAGCTTCAGGTTTTTCCATTAGCAGGCCGTGAAAGCTGATGAGAGTCAAAAACACAACTCTGGAGTTTGGAGGAGATGCCTGCTGTAGAACTGTAGCGCCCCTGACGGCAGCTGCCTGTCACTGTCACAGACAAACTGAGGACCAAACCCAGACACCAGTGATCTGAAACCCAATAAAAGCAGTTTAATTACAGAGAGACAGTCGCATGTTGAGCGGACCACGTAGGGACGGGAGTGGCGGTGTCAGATCCCAAACACCAGGCCTCGCTCAGCTCAGCCACCAAGTCATCTCTCGTGAGCATGCCTCTCGGTTCTCCAACGCCCCAGACTCTTAAAAGAGTTCATGCCAGGAGTTCGGCCTCGTTTCGCCCGAAGGTGCGACTGCTTCCTGAGTCTCTCAGGTGGGCCTCTCCCCGCAGCCCACGCGGCGGAATTCGCTTTTCCAGCCTGAAGTCTGTTTGTCTTTGACGGGAGATTGTCCCGAACTCTGATCACGTGACTTCCTCAGGACTGACTTTACTGACAGTAATGTTCAGATTCTAACAGCTGCCTTCTTATTGTTATGATAAACGTATGAACTACGAGCTCTTATTAATCTTTTAATGAATGAGTCTTATTGATCTTAATATTAAGCTACTAAACAGATCATCCGGCTCAGCCGGATTGACCAAGCATAGAGGTCATTAATCCTGACGACTGTAATTCAATTACCTGTTCGAGTTATTGAGTTTACAACCATCTAATCATTTATCGGATTATTGTTTAATAATCTTGGGAAACACTATTTATAGACTGATTTCTACTAATGCATCCATACTGCATTATTAATAACATCTATATATATATATATATATATATATATATATATATATATATTATAAATGCATGTTTATTTATGACTAATCAGACATATTAATCATATTAAGGTAATGATCATGTTTTAATCGTCATATTGTATTGATATTGTAATAATGTTAATACAACCCTGAATGTGTCACCATTATTAATCAGACTTTTATTGCCTGTCAGATCCATTTTTCATAAACAGACGTAACATAATAATAAGACATTAATAAGGTTAACAGATGTTTAATTAATGTTAACATTAATAAGTAGACTTAAATATTAGTCATAATCAGACGTGCTTTTAATAATGCGGTTATCATCGGGGTTTATCTTTAGTTATCAGATATTAATTCACTTAATCCGACGTTTTAATGATAAGCAAACACGTGTTGAGTTATTAATAATCTTTTTTATGAATCGAATTGACACTTTTATATTCGGATTATTGAATAAGTCGTCATCAGATATAGGCTTATTTATAATCAGACACAAACCAATGTGATTATTGTAAACAGACATGTATCAATTTATTAATAATCAGCATGTATTGACTATCGATAATCAGACACATGAGAGATGATTCATTATCAGACATTCAAAACCAGCAACGGATTTTGTGACATTTTAATAGATGTTTATGATCTGATTTATTAATCAGTTACTATTGATCATTTTCTTAATAATCAGCTGTTTATTAATGAATGTTTTTAACTGATTTTAGCTATAAATAAAATTGCTCTCTGCTGAAGAGCTGCTTCATAATGGGATTAATAAAGTCATTCTGATTCTGATCATTGAATTGACATTAATTCATCAGATATCTGTAAAAGGAGCTGATGGAAGCTGATTTTCTCTCAAACGAAGACTGAATTAAAGAGTTTGAGACTCAATCGAACTGTTCCAGCGACAAAACTCTGTGAATTCTGGAGACTTTCTATTCGGTCTTTTATTTCCACTTAAATATTCACAGCATATCCGTGAGTAACAGCACGAGCAGCTAGATTTACCAAAGTGTTGAGACAAAAGTAGCCGTGTGTGTGTGTGTGTGCGTGTGTGTGTGTGTGTGTGTGTGTGTGTGTGTGTGTGTGTGTGCACGCACTGCTCAAAACCTCTTTTTGCACACTGCTGTTTCCCCCTGATAATTTCTTTTCCTCCCATGTTTGGGCGGTAAACCCTAAGGACTTCCAGTGTGTGCATGCATGTGTGTGTGTGTGTGTGTTTTTGTGTGTGAGAGTGTGTGTGTGTGTGTGTGTGTGTGTGTGTGTGTGTGTTGGATGTATGGTATTAACAGTACACATAGGGGTTTAAGACATACACCCTCGCTGGCTCTAAAACACAGCACATCCTGTGGATCCGCCATAATCCCGAGAGGAACAGCCTTCCCTGAATCTGCCCAGTATCCAGCGGAATCAAGCGGCGCTCGGTGTCCAGGCTTTCGGGAGTGCGCAGAGCCACGGTATTACGAATGGAACGTAAAGGAACACGGCGCGCGACTGAGAGGAGTGGATAAAGTGCGGTGTTAATGAAATCACAGCAGCAGCAATGAATATTCACTAGTTTTAAAATCCTCCCAACAAAAGAGTGGAGTTACGGTTTTACGCCGCACTTTCACAAAGCAGCTCATTCACCAAACTTCCTGCTGCTGCTGTTTCAATGCTGATGGACTTTGTCCTTCAGGCCTCCAAACTTTAACGGCGTAGGGCTGCTCTACTTCCACTCGCTCGCAACTCAACCAAACTTCCACATAAAGCCCTAAAGGATCAGTTTAAGGGGAGTAACGTCATTCTACTGGAGGTTCTCGGTGATTTTAGTCCTGATCAAATGTTCTATGTCAATCGTTTTTCCCGAATCCACGTGAAAACCTCCTGGAAAACGAGCCGTAAAACGACCTCCGGTCAACACGTGGGCAAATATTCACTCCCATCCTCTGCAAAAGGAGCGATGAGCCACTTAACACTACTGAGATGGTCGAGGAGGTCTTTAGATTCATCGTTCATGGCACAGATACCTTGGTTCCTTCAAGTCTCTGGCAAACGTTCCTACCCACTGCAGACGCTGTCAAACGTGCAGACAGAACAGCCGGCAGCTTTTACGGGTGGTCCAGGTTCACACACACCAATCTAGGTGGGCTATAAGATCAGTTAACCTCTAATACTGTACCTGTTCTGCATTTTGGAGGAGGGGTCAGTGCAAATTACGCAGCCACTCCCACCTCAGTCATTTAAGGCGAGAATTCTAATCCCCTGAGATCGGTCATACTTCACAGACGTCCACCTCAGACGTCACAGTTACTTTACTCCACCCCACCAAGTGTGACTCAACCCTCACAACCCACCGCTGAGGTGGTAGCGGCATTTCGATTTGTCGTCCATGGCACAGAAACCTCGAGGTGTTCAAGTTTGTGGCAAAGGTTTATACCTACCGTGGACTGCAGGTAGAGCATGAGTCACCAAGCTCCTTGGGTTGGGGGTTCGTACGGGTTTCCTCCAGATACTCTGGTTTCCTCTCACCTCCATGGTAGATGAATTGGCTAAATTGCCCCCTAGGGGTGAGCATGACTGTATGTGGTACCATGTGATGGACCTGCATAGGGGGTATTCCTATCTTGCACCTGACGACTCCAGGTAGACCCTGGATCAGCCGTGACCCTCTTCAAGAAGAAGTGGATGAGATAATGACTGACTGACCTTTCGCAGGCTGTGTGCGAGGGTCCGTACAGCCTGGTTCAGTCTGTCTGGAGTGTAACGTAGTTATTTTCAACATCACTAATGTTTTATACGATTGTTTATCGTCCTCAAATGCAGCATCGAGCCAAAGTGAATTGGTCATAAACTTCACAGACGTTTTTACCTCCCCAGGTAAAACTAATCCTGTCTCAATGGGACTAAATATGGCTTAGATTTACTGAATATTGATTGATATAAAGCTGAGATGGATCTTCTGGACTGTGTCCTCCAAAAATACTTCAAGAACTTGGCAGGTTTTTGGCCTAGAAACATAAGAAGCACATCTTCAGGAACCTGAACGCTCTACTTCTCCTGTATATAAAGAAACCAAATCTATTTTAGACTGTTGTGAGAGAAGCACAAATATCAAAGAGATGCTTGATTCGGTCAGTCAGAGCACAAGCTTGGATGACCCACCAAAGTTCATCAGTTCACATGATAACAGGGTCCAGCGGCTCTTACTGGGGGATTAACAGGAGAGAAAAGGTGTTAAAGTCCATTTTAATAATAATACAGTCACAGTAACAGACTCTCACACCTTATTGCTTCAATACAGTATATGGACAAAAGTATTGGGACGTTCATTTTTACTACAGAAAGGGCATTAAAAGTTCATTTTGGAGCATTGCTGTGAGGATCTGATCCTGGGAGGTGGTCAGATTTCTCGGATTTCTGCTGGAGGAGGGGCCAATAATTTAGCCCAAATTGAAATGAGGCTCCTAGTTTCATTTGAACATAAGTTATGAGCTCCTCATGTGGACAGTGGACAGGGTGGTCTCGCAGTCCTGATTATGGATTGATAGATTAGGGATGAGCAATGCCACTGATTTTCCATTCTATCATGATACTAAGATAATATTCCAAAACTGATACAGATACTGTATTGATACAGAAACAGTAGCTATTATTATTAGTATTATTATTATTATTATTATTATTATTATTATTATTATTATTATTAATAAAATATTAATTAAACCTCCGGAAATTCAGAAAACTTCAGTAACGAGAACTAACACTTTTTCAGTCCACAGCAGTATTAACAAGTTACTGTTTCCTTAACTTTAAACGAAGAGTCCAAAAATCTGATTGTTGGAATCAGTCGTATTGTAGAACTTTCATTGAGAGATACACATCCATCCTACTAAGTAAATAAACAAATGATATTGATATTTTTGAGCCGATTCTTAAAAGTAAACACGATGTACTAGAAGTATGGACGTTTTGCAAGAACAACGTGGTCATATGCATCTCTGACCACCTCTGAATGCAGTTTGAGGGACCAGATTACAGTGCATCCTCCAGACACGCTGCATCCCATTTACACCTGTAGGTATTGCTGCCCACTTATGATCCAATCCAGGTGTGAACAGAGCGTCAGTGACCAGTATAATCGAGAGGCCAGGAAGTTGGACGATCACCACCTCACCTCATCTGCATCTCATCCCAAAAGTACTGGACGAACGGAATACGTCTGGCATTGAACACGGCATGTTTATTTATCTGCTCCAGAGAGTCCTATTCTATTGGCAGTACTTCTCTACAGGGACGGGGACAAGTTGTGTGTGCATTTGCACATCGTTTATTATATATATTATATGGTTCTGTGTGTTTCTTATATTTAATACATTCCTGTATTTTTAATGTTTATATTTCTGTATTTGTACAATATTTCGTACATATTTTTGTATGTTTATTATATTTCTAATCACAGATGAACCTTGAACAGGCTGGATATGGGCCTTTAAAACGTGGTTGATGGATATTTAGCCATACGATGTAATAAGTCCGGGATTATACGTCTAGAAAAGCACAGCTGCCTTTTTAAAGCCTGTGAAAACATGCAGATACAAGATTTTCAAACGACATCGAGCCCAAGCAGTTCGACACCGTTCTTCTGTTTTCCAAAGGTCAGGAAGGTCAAAGCGTGGTGATCCTCGGAGAAATGGCGCGAACGCTGAAAGTCACACCGGCAGCCCCACTGCCGCAGCTGTGGAAGGGAGCCTTGTTTGTACGCCCTCGCCGCACCGGCCCCTGTTTGTTTTTCCCCTCCGCACGGTAAACAGACTCGTTTGGAGAGCGGAGGACGAGCGCTGCCGTGATTTCCCCCGAGCTGCTGCCAAACGCTACCTGTCAGCACACCTGTGCTCTGCCGCATTAACATTATCCACCAGGAGCGCTGACACAAGCCGCCGCGCTCAAATTAGCGGAAAGATCAGCCAGCGTTACAGAGCGACAGCCCCAGGGGCCCTCGGGGGCCTGTCCCTCAGCGGAAGGCTTCCTTCCTTCCACGGGATTTATTAATTGCACTCAGAGCATTAGTGGCTAATGTGCGAAATCTGCTGGTGTTGATCACTTAGCATGAGTGACGAGGCCTAATGCCACGGAGTCATGTGTCATCCTGAAGTGTCGTCAAAACAGCGGGACATGGGGTTGACGGTGACGCTTTTAGCTGGCTCTAAATAAAACGCTAATTATTTCATCAATAAGGAGATTACCAGACATTCTGTTATTATTTAACACCTTCGCACCAAATGGATTTTTAATGCTGAGCGTTTTTTTTAATAAGCTGAGTAGACGTAACCAGCGTGTCACTGACGGAATCGTAATTAAAAGCGATTATTTACATTAAAACAGTCACTCGGCAGTCCGAACAACGCAGCCAATGCCAAGCACCTGGAAATCCTTTCATAAGGCTACGTTACATTACAGCTGACATAAGGCTGTTTCTATAGCACCTTTCTCCCCTGCTGGAACAGCCTGGCGTTCATGGCAAGGAGGTTGAAAAGCCGGTGATCAAGGCAAGAAAATGCCCTGTACTGGTAAGCCAGCGAGTTAACCAGCTCTTACAGTGATACTGGTTGACCAGACTGGTTTTGCTGGTCATGCTGGTCAACCAGATTGGTCTTGCTGGTCATGCTGGTCATCCAGGTTGGTCCTGATGGTCATGCTGGTCATCCAGGTTGGTCCTGATGGTCACGGTGGTGGCCAACTGGGTGTTGCTGCTCATGCTGGTTGAGCATGTTGGTCTTGCTGGTCGTGGTGGTTGACCAGGGAGGTCATGCTGGTCGTGCATGTTGACCAGCTTAGGAAAGCAGCTCATGCTGGTAAACCAGCATGGTCAAACTTGGTCATACTGGTTGTCTAGATTTCTAGCTTGATCATACTTGCTAAACCATCAAATCCAAATGGTTTTAAATAGACATGATGTCTTTACAAATCAACTCCCGAATAACCTGGAAAATGGGTTCTAACATCTACGCCGTAGAGTTTTGAGATGTTTGGTGTCAGGGCTGACTTTTCTGAATCATGTTTGGAGAGGCATCCTTTCCCATTACAGGAATCAGACGGAGATTAGACTGTGGTCAGATGGCTTGCGAGTGGACGTGTGGTGGTACACCATGGATCACACGGGCCTGATTAACCTAATCACATTTAGGGCCTCGTAACCGGCCAGGCTGTTATGAGCCCTCCAGACTCACCCAGCTGGCACGGACCCTCCGCCGTCCTGTATCATTCCCTGTCACCTGCACTTATCTTTAAATGCTGAGAGCCCTCGGTAACAGAAGAGGCTTTGTCACAGCCCTCAATAGTGACTGTGTGATCAGGAGGTCAACTCTTAACCCCTTAAACTGGAGGTCCAAACTTTACATCCTGGAGATGATCATGAAATACAGCCAATGTTCTACCTTAACTTCTCACCATGTATTTCTCATACTCTCGTCTTTTACTGCTCGTCCATTAAATAATAATCAAAATAAAACAGATTTCAGTCTTATAAAATTGACATTGAAGCATTGGAGTTAAGATTCTTCTCCAAGAACTCTAATTGGTGTAGTGTGACAGTCTTCCACGGGGAAGGTGGTGGTGTTACCCAAACAACCAACCACTGAATATTAACTATCGATTGTAGATTGACAACGACACTTATAATATGCTCTTCAAACTACTGTACACCAGGGGTGGGCAACCATGGTCCTGGAGTACCAGACTTACCTGTTAGAGCAGGGAAATCATCAAACTGTGCAGGAAGCTGGCGCTCCAGGACCAGGGTTGCTCAGCCTCTGGTGTAGATGTTTAAGGAAGAACCGTGACACTTAAAACTGTATTTATTTTTAATGATCAGTTTTATAATCGTCTAATTCTTCTAACCGGGGAACTAACAACGCTTCCTCAGTGAAGTTTAAGAACCATTCTGGCTTACGTAAATGAGATGTATGAGTGTGAAGGACCGTGTTAAAGAACTAAAGGTTCTAAACTGTGGGGTTTATTAAATTCTTAAAGGAACAATCCGTGGGAAATCAGAACGAGGGTTTGAAACGGCTACAGCAGTCCAATTTCAAAGCACCAGAGGGAGCTGTTTGCCTCGGACCTCCTCCCCAGATGTGAAGCTCATGTGGGACGTCAGGTTGAGGACACTGAAATCTTCATTTGTCAAACTCACTGCCAATCTTTATTCTTTATTCCATCTTTGGCCTCTGAGCTTTTTTGATGGATGCCGACGCTTCTTAGGTTTGGCGGAACCAGCCCGCGTGCTAGCTTCCATGGCTGCAGCACCACAGTGCCTTTAAACCTGGGGGTGGAAACAGTGTTAGGGAACCAGCAGTAGGTGGAGTCAGAGGCCACACCCACAAAGAATACCACAACAGAACACAGTTGTAGCAAAAACATGGCTGGTTGAAACCCTGCTGACGAGTTGCTGACAACGTGTCTTTAATATGTGACAACAAATCCTGATCGTTTTATCATTTATTACAGGACGTTTCATCCCACACCCACCCCACACACTCACCCCACACTCACCCCGCACTCACCCCACACACTCACCCCACACACTCACCCCACACTCACCCCGCACTCACCCCACACACTCACCCCACACACTCATTCATATTCATTATTAGCAGTGTTAGCACTTTGGTCTAAAGTATCATATCCGAGTCCGTGGCTCCCTGCTGAGGATACACAGGGAATAATCAGGGCAGTGCTGGGTCTTCTGCTCCGTATACGTTAGTGGGAGACAGCTGTGGGAAGTGTGAGAGATTTTGGGCTTATTTTCCGGGGTTTTGGAAACTGTCAGGAACAGAGAGTGTCTGCCCCCCCCTCCACTTCCTCCATCACAATGAAACAGACCTAACTTCCCGGGCGTAAGAAACCGGAGCGTGACTGCGGAATTTGAATATGAAGCGGTGAAAGATTTCTGTCGCAGACACCTTGTACATTGTGACGAACAAAGCCGCCGATTCCGGGAGAGAAAAGGCGTACGAATTCGGAGCGGGCCTTTGTCGTTGTTTATGACTGTGTACGCCTTTGTTCCCGCTTTTCTCCTTTTCCGCGGAAAAAGAATGGGATGAAATATTTTTAAACAGTAATTACCTGGCCAGGATCCGACAGGCAGGGATTAATGGACAAAATGCAGGAGCGTCGCCTTCCAAACTGGCTGTTGGAAGGTGCGACAGCGAGGGAAGGGAGGGGGGTGCCATTCGCTGCCGTGCACAGGAAGCAAGGGAACAGCAGATTTCTGATGTCATGCTTTTTCTTTTCTTTTCTGTTCTTTTTTTGACTCCCTCTCTCCCGAGTCATCGGATCGCGCCAAGTCCGTCACAAGCGAACGGGACAGATTTAGGCTTTGAATCCAGTCTGAGACGTTTTTCTCGTTTTTAAAAAAAAAACTCACCAGAAAACCTTGTTCAACTTCTGTTTAATAATAAACCTGATTTTTTGCGCTATGTTAAACAGTGGGACACACGACTCTCGAAGTTGAAGCCAAAAGAACCCCTCTATTCCAAAAATAGAGTCCCGCCCAACAATTCCGGAAAGATGACTGTCATAAGAAAATGACCGTGTGAAGATTTCCGGATGAAAATGAAGAAAGAAAGAAAAAAACCTGAATGATTTATGGCACTTTTGAGTGTGTGTGTATGTGTGTGTGGGGGGGGGGGGGGGGGGGGGTCACTGTAGAGAAACTCACCATCTCATTTCTTTACAATGGTGATGAACAGAAGTAGGGGTCAGCATGACTACAAGATAAGAGAATCCTTTATTAGTGGGGAAATTCAACACAACAGAAATGATTTGCAATGGATTAGGTCATGTTTAGGTTAGAGTTAAGGTAGGTTATGATTAGGGTTAGGGTAAGTTTAGGGTATGATTAGGGTTAGGGTAGGAGTTAGGTTAAGTTTAGGGTATGGTTAGAGTAAGGGTATGGATCAGGACATGTTCAGGTTATGGTTCAGGTAAGGGCGATGGTTAAGTGAGGTGTAGGTTATGATTAGGGTTAGGGTAAGAGTTAGGTTAAGTTTAAGTTAAAGGTTCTAAAGGTTACGTTTCTAATGTAATCAGCATTTTTCTGTTTTTAAACAGACAGATGTTTAGAAAATAACTCTGTTTGCCTGATAATTACTGCTTTTTTGTTTTTGTTTCTGTTTTTTTGTTTGTTTGTTTTTTGTTTTTGCAGTGTGGTCTTAATGTTATGGCTGATGAGTATATATCGTAAATATTGTCATTTTTTAATTCATTCATGAAGCAGCACATTTTTGACTTTACATATCGTATAAGACCTGTCGGTGTGGAAGCTTTCGTTTACGTTTCTCTACACTCACACCAAACCCACTCTGTGACTAATGTGTGGCTTCACGGTTTCATTGTGCAGAAATACGAAAACAGTGGAATTCCACTTTTATGGTCTTCGTTTCAGAATTACAAGGTGTTCCCGACGACAGCAACAATTGGTCACTTTGATTTGTCCGGCTTGGGAGAGTCGCTGAAACAGTCGCTCTCATCCGGTGTTGCGGGAGGACGTTACAGAACTCGCGCGACACTACACGAGTCTTTACTTTGCCACATGTTGTCGCCAGATAAATTCAAAAGGACAATTACTTTAAAAGGGACGAACGAGATATTTTGGTACCCTGATGATTTTGCTGGCAAGGCTTCAGTTGTGAGACAAAGCCGGCGCCAAACAAAGGGCCAAATCAAAGCACATATGCTCCGACTATATTGATGTCAGCCCAACCGGTTGGCGCCTTCGCTCTCAAGGCAGAGAGAACTGATCGCTGTTGTTCCTGCCTCTTTGTGTGGAAATTATACAAAAGCATAAACATATATACCGCAGCGTGCAGACAGCTTCAGGCGAGGAATCAAACAGGCGCCTGCGTGGCCCGGGGTCAAAGGCAGGCCTGAATTCGTGATTATCAGCAAACGCAGAATTAGCAGCTATGAAAAGGAAGGACAAACCGTTCCCTTAAAAACAAGTAACAGATCCGCTGGTGATTATTAATAGCACAGGAGCTCCCAGTAAACGTCGGAGCACACTTGGGCACATTGAAATGAGCTTTTCAGTAATATGGAGGCTCGTCGTTAATTGGCGGGGCTTCATAAATGTGCTTGATTTATATAAGGACATAAAACCATCTCTTCCATAAACCACCGGTGCATTCTCCAGGCTAATTACGACACCATCATAAATCATAAATAAATCTCGAGGAAAAGGCAATATAAACAAACAAAACTTTATTCTAAAGTAAACAATATTAGGATTATCGGGAAGCGCCGTAAAAGCTCATTCGAGTTGTAAAAGCTCATTTAAAAGTTGATGCAGTGACTCGCAGAGGGAAGATTGCACGGCTCTATACATAGTAAGCAATTCATTATGCGTGAGGAGGAGGAGGCACATAAGCAAATATTATGTATATTTTATGTCACATTTGTTAAGATTCACAGGTCAGACCGGTCCACGCCGTTTCCGTGCCGACTACGCCACCGTGAGTTTCTCCTAATTGAACAGTTTGGCTCGTTCTGTGGCCAAACAGAGCTGAAGAAATGGAAACGAATTTCAATTACATGATGTGTTGAACGTCGGGAGTCCTGGGGAGTTAGAAACAGGTAACGGCTGAAACCTTTTAGTAACAGTGCCCACGAAAAAGTGCTGACCACTTCGGATATTTCCCCCTTTTTTATGACTTTCACAAACGGAATTTATACATTTCAAATATTTTACAAAAAAAACAAAAATAAACCTCATTAATGTCAATTAAATAAGACACATTAAATAATGTAAAATAAGTGAACCCATAAACCCATTATAGTTCAGCAGAGGTTCTGGCAGTTGGTTTTGGTGGTCTCAAGGTATTGCTGTACATTTATTTACAAACAAACAAACAAACAAACAAACAAACAAATAAATAAATAAATAAATAAATAAAGGTCCCACAATTGCTGCAAGACTCAATGCATTGGTGTCTCAGGCAGATCTGTAAATGATTATAAGGGTGGTCTGAATAGACACTTGGACTTGACACAAGAGGACATAAAAGTTCTTCCCCCACTGCCCTTTAAAACAGCTCTCAGAGGCTACTTTTGGGTTGTGTATGTCTTGGTGAGAGATCGTTGACTGCCTCTACGACACAATGTCCTTTTGTCCACCTGACAGACTTTGAGACCAGATGAATCTGTGGACTGAGAGAAGCAGGATGGCCATGTCACCTATGATGTTCTGACCAAGCCAGAAGTGGTTTCATAAATGAGAAATCTGTGGACTGGACTGGAACCGTATCATCTTTAATGATGACTCCAGGTTCTGTTTGGAATCTGAAGATGTTCATGTTTGAGGCCTCGTGGTGAGTAATTAAACCCCGTTTCTGCTCAGGAGTGATGCACTTCCCAACCGCTGCTGAAAGGATCCAGGAAACTCTAGCAGTGATATGAGGAACACTAACAGCTCAGCGAAATGTGCAGGACGTCCTGCAGCGATGTGTCGCCTCTCATGACAGGGGTTTCCCATGAATGTCTCCACCAACACCAACATTTCCTTAGCCTTGGTCATCATATTTTTATCACCAATCGACCATTTATGAGACCAGCTGCGATGCCAGCTTCAGCCTAAGAGTGTCCAGCTGCAACATCTGCCGTAACCTCTACACCTCCATGCCCAGACGTATCTCATCTTCTGTCCAGGATAGAGGCCCAGCAGGGAACTCATCCTTTCACTGTAACACTGTTATCACTTACGTAGATCATCATTACGTTCATATAAGTAGATAATGTGATGTATCTATCTTAATGCAGGGATTCCTAAAATTCTTCATTGCAAAACCCAGTTATATGTACTTTAATTCAGTTTAACGTTCGTTAAATTAAATATTCAGTATGAACACATAAAATCAATGATCTGTGAGCTGTAGGATCGCGGTTCCCTCTCAGCACAAAGCTGGTCTGAAATGGTAACGTGAGCATCAGATGAAACACTCTCTCGGTTACGATGATCTTAATATGAACAAGCTGTTCAGAAACTAAGTCTGGCTCTGTCAGCTGCTCTGAATCTGATCATCTTTACTGTTGGCATTAGTTTCACAGGTGTGTTACTGGGAAATAGTGACCTTCCCTGAATGTGATTCTTCAAAATCATCCTATTTTTTAATCAATGACCTTCTCCTAACTGTGATTGGTCCAAATCACCTGTTTTTTCAATCAGAGACCGCCCTCGACTGTGATTGGTCCAAAAAACTCTGTTGTTCAATCAGTAACCTCCCCCTTACTGTGATTGTTTCAAATCACCTGTTTTTTCAATCAGAGACCCCCCTCAACTGTGATTGGTTCTTATTTCCTTGTTGTTCACTGAGAGACCTCCCACTGAGTGTGAATCATCCTAACCATCTGTGATTGGTCCTAATCACCCTGTTGTTCATTCTGAGACCACCCCCTGCCTATGATTGGTCAGCATTATTCATTCTGAGCTCCCACCTTAATATAATTGGCCCTGACAACTTGTGAACTGCTTGACAACTTCCCCCTAAATGTGATTGGACCCCCAATGACCTCAGCATCACTGTTTGGCTAAAACCAACCCACCCCTCAAACAAAAAGCAGCGGTCAGCAGTGGTCCTATGGTGGTCACTGATGAATGGAGAGGTGGGGCTGCTAAAGTGTGCAGCGTCAGACGGGCTTCAAAGTGTTTCTGATAAAATGGCCAGTGTGTGCAAGCACTACATTGGTACTGTACTGGCACTTCAGCACGTGCATGGAGAACATCGTCGCCAAGGTGCAGCTCTTTTATAAACGTGGCGAACAGCTCTGATAATGAGACAGATAAGACATGATGATGGCGTCTGTTTCCATCTGGACCCCCCCACCCAACATTAGCACATGCCATGTAGAAACACATATAATACGCCGATTCAAGGGCTTGTCATGCTTTTCTCCCTGGCGTGTGGAACTAATCAAGGCCTGATAAAGGGCTCAGTGTGGGACTATAAAATCAGACAAGACTGAAGTGCCAATTCAGCACGGCACGTCAAAAACCAACAACGGCAAGAACAATAACAACGACAACAGCAGCAGAAAATAAATAAGCAAATAAATAAATAAATAAATAAATACGCAGCGCGCGCAAGGCCGCCGGAAAAAAAAAAAAAAAAAAAAAGAAGGCAAGGAAGGAGATAGGAAGGTGCCGCGTTGTGTGTAATCCTGTTAGAGGCGCGAACGTTCTGTCACACACTCCGGCTCCAAGTTCTCAGACACAGCGCAGAGGTGTGTGAGAGATAAAGCCTCATTAATGAACGCATCAGACTAATCAAAGCCTTATCTGAAGCCAACCCCAGCTATCTTCGCACGTCGAGCCGCCTCGTTCCACCTCGGGTTGTCTCCAGCGCTCGGAGCTTTGAAGTAAAGCAGATATACGGCGGCGAAAAACAAGGCCTGACGGCTTGTTGTGAAAGACAGCACGGCAACGTGGCATCCGAGTTCGCTCAAAGAATGTCAATATGTAGCCATTACGCACTAATACGTTGTTATATGTTTGACCGCATTCTGATATGTTCTTGTCAGGAGAGTTGAAATGCCCACGTTCCCTCCGTGGCGCAGCCCCCGCTACCATTAATAACATCTGCTAGACCGACGTTGGGAGACGTCGCCGCAGCCTTAATGGCCTATCTTTAGATATCGAAAACATTCTGAACGCAAAGCTGTCATTTATGATTAAGGGATTCATTATCTTGGAGATTGTTTTCAAAGTTCCTCGTTGAGTAAATGGCTTTTTGTGCTTCGCCAGGGATTATTTAGACCCTCCTTCCAGTCGGCACGAAAGCAGGCCTCGGTTAACCCGATGCCGGTCGGGGGTCAGAGAGCATTCAAATGTGTAAAGCACGAGCCGAAGCCCAGAAGCCCACTCACTGCGAGGACATATGTGAGCATTTCCATATGTGGACCGAGATATATTGGCATTGTTTTCGTAAAAACAAACAAACAAAAAATCTTCCATATTTGAATCCCTTCCTCACCGCCGCTTCCTTTGCTCCTCGCTCCCCCCATCCCACATATGCCGTCCTGACCTGGTGTTGCTTAATACAGATATCTGGAGAGATGTGCCGAGAATGTAGTATCGAGCGGCACCTGTTTAGAAGAACGCAGCCGCCGTTATGGATTTCAGCACCAAATTCTGCCATCTGCCATCAATAGCACTCGCATCCGCCATGACCAATTGTGCTGCTGAATACCCAGAGGGTCATTAAAATGAAGGAATATTCCAGGCATCACTTCAACATATGCTGGAGGCAAAAATGACTTTCTTACATGTTCTATATAGAGGTTTTGGGAAAATGCAGGGAAAACTCTGGACGCTCTTAAAAGGAAGGTACTTCAATGGGTTTGACTCACAAAAATGGCAGAACCCATTTGATGCCACGTAGAACCATCTACAGGCAATGAACCGCTTAAGCATCCAAGAGGTTCCTTAGGTTGTCCTGGTTCTATATAAGACTGGTCAATGTCTGGCATGTGTCCGTTCAACCCTAGGTACTGATATGGATGTGGACGGAGCCCTGTGTCAGTTCTCCATCTGTCTGTGATGCATCCATTTCATCCACTGTTGTGGAGGTTCTCTGAGAGCTTACAGACCCAGAACACAGCAGCATCACTGGAAAGTGTGGGGGCGGTGCAGCCAAGAGTTCACGAGAAACATGACCACTGCCATATGGACACAGTGATGATACGCAACCTCTGCGGAATGGACACAGGCCCAAATGGCACACTTCCGGCTCTGTAGGGTACACGCACATGAGGACCATGAGGCTGTAAGGGGTCCCATTTCTTACCCTGCTGATCTAAAGGGGGCTTACGAGACCACTGCCAAAAAATAGAATATGGAATTTTCGTGTGAGGAAAAGTTAGGACACCCCCACAATGCCTAACAATTAGACCAGTGTTAGAGAAGACTTTGGAGGAGCCTGTTTTATTTGAACCTCAGACATTAGTTTGGTCTGCTCTTGATTGCAACGAGTGGGATCACCATGGTAGGATCTAAACAGCTCTGTGAGGCCTTCACAAAAGAAGGTTTAGATGCAGGTGAGTCTGGGAAGGGATTTAGAAAGATCTCAGGACAATTAGAAATCAGTCGTTCCACGATGGACGGATGGACTGTCTGGAGAATCAATTACAAGGGGAACATTTAAAACAACCGACCACATGACCAGATCAGACCTTGTCCTAACAAGTTCAGCTCAAGAATCACAGGATGAGTAAAGAAGGTCCAACAATCCTAAAATGTTCATCACAGACCTTCAGGTAGCTCTGATTACAGCCAAAGTGCATCTACCATCAGAAAGAGACCAAACAAGGTAGATTTTCATTGGAGGTGTTCATGAAGGAAACCCTTACTGTCATAAAAGAACCTCAAGAACCTTTTACCAGCTGCTCTTGATTGCTGTGAGTGAGTGGGATCACCATGGCCAGATGCAAAGAGCTCTCTGAGGCCTTCAGAAAGAAGGTAGATGCAGATGACTACTTTGTCTCAAACTGTGAAGCATGGTGGTGGAAGTGTGGTGGTTTGGGGCTGCTTTGCTGCAGCAGGGTCTGGAGATCTCTCCAGACAGAAACCACTATGAGATCTTTATTGTATCAGAGGGGGCTTGAGGAGAACCTAAAAGCGTCTGTACAAACATCACAGAGCTGAAAGGATTCTGCATGGAGGAGTGGAAATGAAACGTCAACATAAATCAAATGTAAAATAAAATGTAAAATTTACTCTGAGATCCACACTTTGTGGGAAGTTACATGCGCCTTTCTAGGCTTCATAACTCAGGATCAGAGTAACCATCAGACATGATACACATATTACAAACTACCTTACCATGGTCTCATCACTGCTCGGGAATCCAGCTCCATCTGAATTAAATCCCAGTTTAAATACCAAAGGAGCTTCCAGTGCATGTTTACTGCTCTGACCACGTGTACATGCTCTGACTGATCAGAGAGAGGGGGCGGGGCTAATAACATCACTTTGCTTTCTTTCTTTCAAAATAAGAGTCCTGAATACTACTGAAGGGCATTGTGGCTTTTTTATGCACTGTTAAGTATTTTGAAGAACTCATTGTTATAAATATTCTTGTCAAATTTCATCTACGGGTATTTTTTAGTCCCAAAAAAAGCACAACACATTGTAGGTGAAAGTACATATTTGACAAAAACATGGACAAATTCATAAAAAATATCTAAATTCTGTAAGTATTTACATCTCCTGAAAAGAACAATATCTTTTTTTCCTTTATTTTGGCAAATAAAGTACATCAAACTATGAAAACTTGTCTTGGGGGTCAAAAGGTCATCCTGTAGCTGTGAAACTAATATCATAATTCTATTGTTATTCTGTAAATCAAATATATAACAGAATAACCACAAAAACACCTTACTTGGTAACTAGGTTACTGTTTGCACCAGAAAAGGTTGACAGCAGAAAAGGTTCACAGTATAGCGCACAGGATTACGAAACCACTCTCAGTTCACTGCGGTGAAAGGCGACAGCAACTCCTGCAGCTTCAGCGGAAAGCTGCAAACATCTCGCCTTCACCCAGCAGCGTTCGACTTTTAGCGGCACGCCAAATTCTGCGCTCAGCTCTAGTTGCCAGCATGGCTGAGCCAGTAATCAGCGTCGTAGGCCTCGAGTACCTGGTCCAGGTGTGTTAGGAGCCAGGAAAGAACAAAATGGAGCTTGGCTCTGTCTTCAAGGCCTGGGTTGGGACATGTGATGTAAGCCACCCTCCAGTATGCATTGTGCTGGATGTTCCGTTTGCCAATGCGATAAATCCTGTTACCTGGTAATGAAAAACCATGCGAGCTCTTGCATTTGTTATTTGATTTAGGATTATTAGCTTTTAAAAGACATTAGTCTCCAACTCTAGACTAACTTTGGGATATTTCTGTAGTTTGTCGTATTTTTATTCATTAAAACAATATAAAAGTAGTTATAGGACACACACCAGATACTGTTATTTTCAGGAGATCATAAATATTGAGACAATTTACGTATTTGTATGACTGTTACCATGTTCTGATCACAATTTAGTTTTGTTTTTTCTTATAAAGACTAAAAACATCTCAGCGATCCTGTTGGAAATTCATCAACGATAGTGTTTTGATCTGAAAAGCATTGATTAAATGACAGAGATTTATAATAATAAGTTCTTTAAAATACTTAATAGAGGTTAAAAAAAAACAAAAACCTGAGTTTCCTTTAATGTTTTTGTGATTTATGTGTATATCAGGATTTTCCCTTTTATTTGAACTCTGTGTAAACAAAGAAAGAGCACAAACAGCCCCTCCCTCCAACAAACAGTACCATACCGATGCTCTTTCAAGCATCTTGTTAGAACAATGTATTGGTTGACTTGTGGTGAAGTGGGAGGAGACTGTATGGCGGAGTCCGAGTTCAGAGTCCTCATTCTGAGAAATGGAGTCAGGGATCATTGGCGATATGGTTTAAAGGGAGGAGATGTGGTGGTGGAGGGTTCTTTAGAGGTTCCTTTTCTTAACTTTACTACTCTGTTCAGTAAAGGACAGGGTTCTAAATAGAACCATGAACACCAGCTTTGCATGAGTAAGGTTCTTTGCGTTGTGAAATGGTTCTACAGACGGGTTGTAGAGGATTTTATATAGAACCGTTTTGAAACAAAGCTCTGGAGCAAATAAACATGATGCTGATGGTTCCATGTCTAATGCCAGGCGTGGGCTAGAGGGGTATAAAGCCCCCCAGCATTGAGCTGTGGAGCAGCGGAACTGGGTTCTCTGGAATGATGGAGCTCTGTATTTTTGGGATGAGCTGGGGAGTTGGCGATGTGGTGGGATGGTGACCTCACTGATTCCCTTGTGGCTGGATGCAATCAAATCCTCACAGCAATGTACTTAATAGACAGTCCTCCCAGAACAGTAGAGATGGTTTCTCCAACAAAATCAGGATAAATACGTTTAATACCTTTGATTTCGGAAGAAACAAGGACCAACTGTTCCTATATTGATGCATCTCCAATAACAACATTCCGCATCACTTCCACCTGAATGGGTGGGGCTAAACTGTTGTGGTGGTGACATCACCACCATGATGAATTAAGTAGAATAGGCCCTTTAATACTAGTAGGCGTGTAGGAGTTTGGACGTTCCTGGTTTACAGAGCTGGGAATAAAGTACGATGTAAATCAACGTGGCTTTTGTTTTTGATCTTGGCTGAAAGCTAATAGAAGCCTCGCTTTAAAACAGACTGAATTCACAGCGTCTGGCTGGGTCTTTGGGAATGTTTTATTAATGAACCTCGCAGTTTCTCTTCTCCCGGCTCCGGAGCCAAGATGCTTCATCACTCCAACGACGGCGCATCAGAGCGCTGAGTAATAATCATCCCGAAGCTTTTCAGATGTCATTCCTACTGTATTTACGGACTCCCTGAATAATGCGTGGCGTTTGATTGGTGGCCCGTCTGAGATGACGGCGAAGGATGAATGGCCCGACTGCACTGGGCTGCTGAACCCAAACCTTCCAGCACTGCTTTTCAGATACTGAGGAACAGCCACACAAGGCAGAACCCGAGGTCAGGGGGTGCATATAGAGAACATCTCAGCAACTTCATCTACATGTTCCACAAGAGCAAGTTCCTATATTTCAGATTTAAGTCCAATATTTCCAATATTTTTAGATCCAATATTTTATATCTATGAGAGTAAAAGTTCTGGTACTAGGAAAGTATGCTTTCAGTATCTGGTGTCTTTTGTGTGCTCAGGGTTGTTGTCTTGTCGCATGACCCACACTCTTGAGATTCAGCTCATGGACTCATGTCCTGGTCTTTTCTTACATGGATAATTTAGAATTTATTGGTCCAATGGTTAGAAATAAACAGGCCCAAACTATAGTATTACCAGTACAATGTTTCACAAATGGGATCAAACTACAGACGGGCAGATTCCAGATTTCTCCTGAACACCCCACGCCAGTTCTGTTCTATCCCACGACTCCCATCAGGAGAGCTTTGGAGATGTTTAAATCAACACAGTGTTGGACAAGCATGACCTTCTGTAGGAATGTGATTTGTATTTATTTTCCTTTTAGTGTTGTACTGAGAACATCCAGAGAAGTGGCCCACAGGTGCCTGAACCTTTGCACAGCATTGTAGTAATTATATAGTAATTACTTGTTCTCCTATGATTATACACTGTAGAATGCACCCACACACACTCCCGGGTTCTACGATGTAATATAACAGTATCTGGAAAGAAAATTAAGTTGTACAGTCATCAGTCTCTGACTACCCGTCTTTTTGGTAGCAAATTACAGTCATGTGACATTTGAACAATATTGAGAGACGAAGAAATGTCTTTTAAACAACATCTATAAAATGTAATTAATAGAAATGCAATTTTCATGGGAGGGAAAAATTAGGACCCTCTTTGTCCCAATAACTGTATCTCCTCCTTCAGCTGAAATAATGTCAGTCAGATGTTTCTATCACCGTCTACCGTCTCTGACATCGACTGGAAGAACGACGTTCCCACTCCTCCATGCGGAATTCTTCCAGCTCTGTGATGTTCCAGCATCAGTCTTTGTACAGACGCTCTTACGTTCTCCTCAAACCCCCTCTGATACAATAAAGATCTCATAGTGGTTTCTATGATGGAGAGATCTCCACACCCTGCTGCAGCAGAGCAGCTCCAAACCATCACACTTCCACCACCATGCTTCACAGCTGCTATGAGCTTCTTCTGCTCAAATGCTGTGTTTGGTTTGCACTAAACATGCCTTCTTTCCAAAGCACATTCTTCCAAAAGTCCAACTTTTTTTGACAGTTCGGGTTTCCTCCTTCCACACCTTCCATGAACTTCAAACTTGTTTGGTCTCTTTCTGATGGTGGATTCTGCACTTTGACCAACTGTGGCAAGAGCTACTCATAGGCCCCATGATGATATTTAAGATTGTTGGAGATTCTTTAATCACCTCACGGTCTGCTCTTGGGCAGAACCTGACCTGCCATGCTGACACTGGTTTTAAATGTATTGTCTGGACAGTAGAACAGCTGATTTCTAATTGTTCTGAGATCTTTTGAGATCCCTTCCTAGTTTTATCTGCATCTACATCTCTGAGAGCTCTTTGAATCTGGCCATGATGACACTTTGACAATCAAGAGCAAACCAAACAAATGTCTGGGGTTTCAATTAGATGGCCTCCTCCAAAGCCTTCTCTAATGATGGTCTAATCATTTGTAGCTGATGTTCTGCAACTGATTCTAGGCATTTTAAGTTGAAATAAATGTGGGCGTGTCCTAAATTTTTCCTTGCATTTCTACTCATTACATTTTACAAATGACTTTTATAAGACTTTTCTTCAGTTGCATGTGTTTAGTTATATCACCTCCATCTCACAGTATAGTTAAGAAGAAGATCAAATGTCCATACATGAAAGGTGTATATGGGGTGTCCTAACATTGTCACATCTTGATTGGTTCATTTCAAATCCACTGATGTGACATAAAGAGACAACCATACATAAATTGTGTCACTGTCCAAATACTTACGGACCTGACTGTATATGCTGTACTGTATGCCCTGTCCACAATCTAGAAAATGGTATGTGTATGTGAGACAATGCGTCCTGCCATTTCAGACCAGTGGTTTGTTTTGAATGCAAGCCTCAGCTCTACATGCAGGGTCATGCAGAGCGAATCGGACGGTTTGTGGTCTGCACTGGAAAGAAACGAGGCTGGTGGGTTCTCAAGAAGTCAGCGTGTTTACGCCTCCTGTCCTTTGAACATCTGAAGCTTGTTTGTTCACAGAAGAAGTAGCTGAGGTGAGGTGATGGGGACAGGCCACACAGTGACCTTTAAGGTTAGTGGACTCAGAGTGTCTTAAAGTGCAGGGTGTGAAATACTCAACTTTCAGAGTGTTCAGAAAAATCCTGCCTTCAACCGGCTGTAATTGGTTACGGTATATTTTGTGGTACTACACTGCATCCGAACAATATTCACAGAGCTTCAGTTAGAGCCTTATTCCAAAATGGATCCAATTCATTGTCCCCTCATAGTTCTACAGAAAATATCCCACGATGACAAAGTGAGAAACGTTTGTTTGAAATCTTCATTTATTTATTAAAAATAAACACATACGTATTAACAGTCTTTGTTCAATACTTTGTCGAAGCACCTTTGGTTGCAATTTAACCCTCAAGAATTGAGTTGAGTTTAATGCTTCAAGCTCGACACCTGTTTTTGGGAAGGTTCTCCCATTCTTCTTTGCAGAACCTCTTAAGCTCAATGGGATTGGATTGGGAGCGTCGGTGCACAGTCATTTTTTTTGATATCTCCAGAGATGTTCAATCAGGTTAAAGTCTGGTCTCTGGCTGGGACACTCAAGGGCATTCACAGAGTTGTCCTGAAGACACTCCTTTGTTATCTTGGCTGTGTGTTTAGGGTCGTTGTCCTTTTGGAAGATAAATCTTCATCCCAGTCTGAGGTCCAGAGTGCTCTGGAGAAGGTTATCATCAAGGATGACTCTAAACACCGCTGCAGTCATCTTTCCCTCGACCCTGACTCCCAGTTCTCTACTGCAGAGAAACATCCCCACAGCATGATGCTGCCACCACCATGCTTCACTGTAGGAATGGTATTGACTAGGTGATGAGCAGTGCTTGGTTTCCTCCAGACCTGATGGGCCAAGAGACCTTTAGGTGCCTTTTGGAGACTCCAGACTGGCTGTCCTGTCTTTTACTGAGGAGTGGCTTTCATCTGGCCACTCTACCATACAGGCCTGATTGGTGGAGTTCTGCAGAAATGGTTGTCCTTCTGAAAGGTTCTCCTCTCTCCACAGAGGAGCTCTGTCAGAGTGACCATTAGGTTCTTGTTCACCTCCCTGACTAAGACCCTCCTACCATGACCGCTCAATTTGGTCAGGTGACCAGCTCTATGAAGAGTCCTGGTGGTTCCAAACTTCTTACATTTGTGGATGATGGAGGCCACTGATCTCATTGGGATCTTCAATGCAGCAGAAATGTTTCTGTACCTTCCCCAGATCTGTGTATCTCTGCAGTACATGCTCCTGCTCCAGACTAGATATCAGAAATGCATTTGTTTAGTGAAGCAGGAAGATCTGATCCTCCAGTGCCTCTCTCTTAGTTGTTCCTCCAAGAAGTTTTGTTGATGCTGTTTCATCTATATTTTAATCCTATTTATTTTTAATGATTTTACATTATTTATAATGTATTTTATTGTAACTGTTATTACATTTTATTGCCGATCAGTCCCACTTTTTATTCCACACTGTTACATTTTATACGTTTATTTAAACCCATATTTTCATTTTTAATTTCTAATGTTTATTGCTTATTTTATTAATTTCTTTCATTTATTTTTATTATTAAAATTTTAGTTGTAATTCTTTGATCACTTGTGAAGCACTTTGAATCCCAGTCTCATTAGGTCTAAACAGGGCTATATAAATAAAGTTCTTATTGATTGATTGATTGATTGATTGATTGATTGATTGATTGATTGATTGATTGATTGATTGATTGATTGATTGATTGATTGGTTGATTGATTGATTGACGTGAAAACCAAACCTTTGCATACTGTTCTTTTCCTTCATTCACTCTGAACCGGATCACACACTCAGTACTACTGATGATAACCCATCCCCAACGCAGTGTGTATTAAAGATGGGAGCTCTGCAGCCTCCTGATGTTCTGCTCTGCTGCAGCTGCAGCAAGGAATCATTTAAACTGCCCTCAACATCTGCTGTTCACAGTGAACGCACAACCACACAGAGTACATACCTCAGACACCAAACCACACCAACATTAGACCACTACAAACCAGCACAGGTTGTGTCTGGAACACTACTATGGTGGTCAACCAGCACCAAACCAGTATAAACTAGCACACACCAGCATATGCTGTGTTTTGAACACTGCTTTACTGATTAACCAGCACCAAACCAGCATAAACCAGAATATATTGTGTTTGGGACACTACTATGGGGATGAACCAGGACCAGACCAGTATTAATCAGCTCACACTAGCATTTGTTGTGTTTCGAACACTGGTATACTGGTTAATCAGCACCACACCAGCTCCAAACCAGAATAAGCCAGAAAATATTGTGTTTGGGACACTACTATTTGTGCTCAACCAGCACCAGACCAGTATGCACCAGCATATGTTGTGTTTTGAACACTGGTATACTGGTTAACCAGCTCCACGCCAACATCAAACCAGGACAACCCAGCGTATATTGTTTCTAGGACACTAGTATGATGGTTTACCAGCAACACACCAGCTCCAAACCAGGATAAACCAGAATATATTGTATTTCTGACACTACTATAGTGGTCAACCAGCACCAGACCAGTATAAACCAGCATGCACCATGCTGTAGAAACAGTAACTCCAACAAAAGTAGGATAAACTATTTTTATTTGCCTTGATTTCGCAAGACATGATTGAGCAGGTGTCCCATTACTTTTGCCCATATAGTGCTGTAGGTGGATTTTGACCACGACTGGGTTGACAAAGCAGCATTGCAGCAGTATCTACGGAGGACTGCATTTTGTGGATGGAGCACTGATAGATCAGCTGTCCAAGATTAAAGCAGAGGGAATGGACCCACATAACCCATCTCTCGTTTGTCCCTCGTCGCTCTACCTCTATTGTTCCTCTGCGAGCGAGAAGGAGAGTCAGAAAGGGGATAGGTGGGCTGTTATCCTGCCATCTATTTGCGCATCCAAAATGTAGCTGACAGCTTCTCCGACTCCAAGGCTGAGCGTTTTTATTGTAGTCTGGGCTTCTCATTGAAATGATTTATGTGGATTGCACAGATGTTGTTCGGATCCTGTTTTTTCGCTCAATTACAGAATCCATCTTGCTGTTTTAATTATCCTATGAAAAGCCCATCTCCCAGTCCTCTTTTGAAGCCTATATTAAGTCCCCAGTATGGTCTGGAACTAGTTCAATCTGCCAGTCCCATCTCCACACCCCTCCCAGAGCGCTGCGCATTGTTTATGTTGGCAAGTCAGGATCATTGAGGGGGATTTGTGGCGGAAATGATTTCGTTGCTCTGCTGTGGGCGAGGCTTGAGTGATCTGATTGCGAAGGTGAAGAGCATTATGAGGTTGTTTGTATTTGTTGCCTAATCTGAGGTTTCTGTCTTATGTACACTTGCGTGCCACTTTATTGGAAACCCCCTCCTTGCTGGCGCACAGCTGGAAACCCGGGGCGTTTCATATGTTTTTGCCTTCCTCCAGTCATTCATCAGTAGTCGGTTTCTGACCAAAGAGGCTTTCCTGATGGTGGACCAATCTACTGGACATCCCATACTACTGTGCAAGCATCACTGCTGTGCTGAGAACGATCTATCACCCAAGTCACGTGTTCAGAAAGTTATCAGTGATGGATTTGAGGAGTGAGAGGAGGCCGACAGTGGATGGGCTATAATCTGTATATGGACATAAGTATTGGGACACCTGCTCGTTCACTGCTTCTCTACTTCTCTACTGTCTCTAAAGGCCAGAGTAAGCTTTGAGTGACAAATATATGTTGGATATATGGTAATTCCACACATTCTGATATACATACACTTCAATACACGACTGTGATGGTGTCATAGCAGATTCGGAATGCCAGCCAGAATGCCATGATGCCAGATCACCTTTGGTCTTCATTACAGACACAACCAGTGGTTCTACCTTTTCTGAACACACACTCCGGTGCTCTATTCCAACAGGACGACACTCATCCACACACTGCTGCCGTCTACAGAACTGAGTGAGAACATTCAAGCTGCATGGGATGGATCATCACAGGACACCATTAGGAACCTCTACACCTCCATGCAGAGACGTCTGGCGTGTTGCGTTAAAGCCGACGCCGTACTGAGAGACACCACTTCTGTATGAGTAGATCAATAAATATTGATCAGATCAGACTACAGTTATCATCAGTTATTGATCCTGATCACCTTCATCTTCCTTCACAGCAGAACTGCAATCTCACACGTCCTTCTGGTTGCAACTACTTTTTGAGTGTTGTATGTACGTTGGATTTTCAAGTATTCCACATATTTTAATATATGACACGTTCTTGAAATTAATATATTGCTATATATCAGATTTGTATAAAGGCCTGACAACATGGCCAGGAGAGTGATCCATTTGGGAATTCCATTATCCACCAGGCTCTAGGCTAGTTGGTCTAGTGCAAACAATCCCTATGACCTGGCCAAGTAAAATATCCCTATGCCTGACATCCCCTTCTTTTCACACCAGTCTTCCTGATGTCTTGTTCATATCTCCTGCATTTTTGCAGAAACCCAACGACCCACCCAGTGTCCAAAATTTGTCACGCATGGCTTCCTAAGAGTTGCCGGTGCCTTTGTTGCCATCCTCAGAGTGAATCTGCCAGAGCAAAAGCAAAATCCCACTCCCAGACCTAAGCTACTAGCTTTGACGGGCCGTCCCACATGCCACCTGACATCCGTCCTCGGTCCAAGCGGATACCGCATGAAAAATTCACTCAGGCAAGAAGCTGCGAGGCCCCGGCGCTGGAGGAGCTCAGACTGGAGCAAGGTGAGCCGAACTGCAGCCCGTCATGGGCCCACGCGCCTGACAGACATAAGTAGATGCTAATGGCAAAATCGTGACAGAGCAGGGTCCCACCACCATATGGCTAATTGCCACAACAATGTCTTCAGTGTTATTAATCACGTTTTCATAGCGTGCCATGATAATTGGAATAATTAGAAAGATAAGGCACAGCCCTCCTCGCTCTCTCCTTCACCATACAATGGAAACAAGGCTTTTCCACTGTTGTTCATCAGTACATCATTCCAACACGGCATGTTTTACCCATTGTCCGTAATATGTTATCCTAAATTAGTCAAATTGATTGTGTTCTTCTCTTTTTCTCGTTCTCTCTCATCAGACACAGAGGACAAGAGAAACAACTCTTATCTTAATTGTGTCATACAATAATCTCTCTCTCTCTCTCTCTCTCTCTCTCTCTCATTACAGTCAGAGGACAAGAGAAATAAACCCAGTTTCCAGGCAGTGTATCCCCTTCAATAAGGACTTTTCCAGTCTGGACCAAATTACATTGTATTCTTCTGGTCCTGATCATCATCCTCTTCATTGACATGACTGGGTTGAACAAGGATGTGTTTCTGATGTGTGTGTTTTGCCAATGCAGGGAGTTTTGGCTCAGAAAAGTCCAACCCTGAGCTGATCTGGAGTACGACCACCCCTTTAGATGTAGGATGTCCAGACCAAACAAGGTGTGACGTTCCCTAAGATTACATTTATATTACCAAGCTGAAGTGAATCAAATCTGATTTTTACCCCTTTGATCTGAAGATTGCAGGTCCAAATCCCAGGGCATGCTGCTTGCCATCATCAGCCAGAGTCAGAGAGCAAAATTAGTCATGCTTTCTCTGGGTGGGTAGATGAGACAGGAGAAGGGCTGATGCTCAACCTGCATACAGACTCTGACTGATCAGAGAGAGGGGGCGGGGCTGATGCTCAAACTGCATACAGACTCTGACTGATCAGAGAGAGGGGGCGGGGCTGGTGCTCAACCTGCATACAGACTCTGACTGATCAGAGAGAGGGGGCGGGGCTGGTGATCAACCTGCATACAGACTCTGACTGATCAGAGAGAGGGGGCGGGGCTGAGGCTCAACCTGCATACAGACTCTGACTGATCATTGAGAGGGGGCGGGGCTGATGATCAACCTGCATACAGACTCTGACTGATCAGAGAGAGGGGGCGGGGCTGATGCTCAACCTGCATACAGACTCTGACTGATCAGAGAGAGGGGGCGGGGCTGAGGCTCAACCTGCATACAGGTGTTAATGACATTACTGACATACTGTCTACATTTTCAGCTCCAGGAGAAACAAAACAAGCACAATATTTACATTCTGTTATTTTTACATTTCAAACGAAGATAGTAAATTATAGTAACATAGGAAATATGTGTGACTGTCTCCTATAAATATGTTTCCAATGTTTTGGTGAATAAAAGCACAAAAAACTACATAAATATCAAACAAAATTGGCCTAGATTTCTAAAGGTTAATGCGAATCACATCTCATCTTTTCAGGTTTTTCAAATCTAAATGTAGAAGTTTATGTTTTTCTGCCACCACAAAAGAAAAAAAAAGGTGGTCATGAAGGCCAAAGCTCCAAAAAAGACACTGCTCACTTGGTGGATATGAACGGGGAGACACCAAAACACTGTAAACTCAAGATCATATTACAGTTTCAAATCGATATTTAACATTAATGATCAAATCTGACAAAAACCCAAGAAAAGTTTGTAACATTTGTTTCAATAATGCACAAAAATTACTTTTTGGCTTGTACTGACTGCTGTGCTTGCGTGACCTCCATATCAAGATGGGGTTTTCCCACATGCACATCAGCCTTCCTTTGTACGCAGCATAACCAGCAAGCTGATTGGCTGTTTTTGTTGACAGGTGGAACTATATCTGTGAAGAGACGCAATGTTGAACATAAATAACGCCACAATATTTGAACCAGAGACTGGTTTCTCATTTTTATCATTACAGACACATAATACACATCTGTGTTCTCTGGAATGATCCAATGGTCCATGTAGTATCAATCAAATCCTCACAGCTAGTGGAAAGCCTTCTCTGTCCGGTATATGCTTTGTGTACTCCTGTTTCCTCCAACTGCCCTGTGCAGGGGGTATTCATGGATGGATGAAGCTCATAAGAAGATGGATGGATGGATGGATGGATGGATGGATGGATGGATGGATGGATGGATGGATGGATGGATGGATGGATGGACGGATTGCCTCAACTTGACTTGGCCTTGTGTTGAGTTCATTTGTGGGCTACTCTACCCACCTCTGGAATTAAATACAGTTGTGCCTCAGTTGAGGTACCCTGGCACCCCTTGACTGGGCCGTGCCCCTACCAGTGACCTATACAGCCTATTCCACGGACCAGCACTGGTGCACGTCCACTTCTGCATCAACTGAACCTTCTTGCAGGTCATTTTGTGTCACCTGTGGCTTTGTTTTTTGTCCAGCATACAACATCTGATCTTTCCGATCTTTTCGTGACTTCCACAGTTGCTCTAAAACTTTGAACAGTTCTTTCAGAGAGGAACCGTGAGCTGGAAGCACCTTTATATCACTAATTAGGCATCAGCTTCATTTTTCAGATCCTCAGCAAGTAGCTTAGATTAACACATCGCTGCTGAGTGTTAAAACAAGGAGCATTTATCTCGCTCTGGAATTGTCATCAGCTGACAGTCTCTAATGACAGTTCTTCAACTGCCTTAGCAGCCCTAACAAGCCAATTAAGGCCTGATGTGGTTATTACGTTTTACTCTGGAAGGACGTACAAACTTCTTCATAATGACTATTTTAATTCCATAACTTTTATATGTATTTTTAAACATGTGCGTGGACAATAAATACACTCGTACCAGCGCAACACACACTAACACACCACCACCGTGTCAGTGTGACTGCAGTGCTGAGAATGACCCACCACCCACATCATAGCTGCTCTGTGGTGGTCCTGTGGGGTCCTGATCATTGAAGATCAGGGTGAGAGGAGGAGAATAAAGTCTGCAGAGAAACAGATGAACTACAGTCTGGAATTATAGAACCACAAAGAGCTCCTGTGTGATCAGAGGAGCTGATAGAATGGAACGTGGCTACATCCATCCTAATAATCTGTTACTAATCCGACTAATTGCTCAGTCGGAAGAGGATACGTCCACATGTACACTTTAATCAGAAAAGAGTCCAATTGAGGCCATTCTGATAATGTCTGTCCAAATGAATTCGTTCAACATTCCAAATGGAACGTTTAACTCTTGTGTTGTCTTAAGGGTCAAAAATGACTTGCACCACGTTTGGTTTCAGAAAAAACTCCCTAAATGTTATTTTTTCAACATGAAATTTGATTTCTTTTCCTAAAGTGTCTCCAAAATTGGAAAAAGTGAAAAATAACTTGTCCATTTCCATGCAAGCTGTACCTTCAAGATTCAAAGATCAGTAATAAAATTATTTACATTCTCCAAAAACCACAAAATAACACACACACACACACACACACACACACACACACACACACACACACACTCTCTCTCTCTCTCCACCCATGGCAATTGCGAGTCTCTGCTGCAGCTGTGAAAGCTGTTTAGGCGGCTGAATCTAATCCTGAGGGTTTAAAACTCCATTGTTTCATTTTAGGGTTTTAGTGAAGGTGGGTCACGAGGTGTGTACAGAATATTAAGATAACATGAGGATGAAGTTCGTTCTACACACGTGCAGTTACAGTTACAACCTGTTCGGAGTATTTGAGCAAATGAAGGACAGTGGATTCACACAATCTGTGGAGGAAGTGAAGTTTGTAAAATCAGCGCATTAAACATTTTCTGCCACTGTCGCCCTTTAGCTGCTCAAACCAGGCTCAAACCTGGATCTCTGTAAAGTGCTTTGTGATAACACTTCCATTTTATCCATTTCTTACTGAATAAGGTCACGCTTGATCCAGACCCCACCTGGAGTCATCAGGTGCAAGGTAGGAACACCCTCTGGACAGGGTGCCAGTCTATTGCAGGGTAACACACACACACCTACACCTAGGAGGCAATTTAGCAGGGCCAGTTCCCCCATCATGTGCATTGTTGGGAGGTAGGAGGAATCCGGAGTATCCTGAGGAAACCGGCAAGGATACAAGGAGAACACACAGACAGTGACCCGAGCAGGGATGGAACCCGCGAAGCCAGGTCTCAGTGTATATATTTTCCCATATGAGAACGTCTCTCTTTCTGTCTCTCCCTCTCTTTCCCTTTACCACACACACCTGCTCCTTGCAGCCGCATTCTGCTGTTGTTTACCGCTGTCCTGTGAAAAAAAAACAGCAGGGATAATTAATGGATGACTCTTCCGTCACAGGGACCTTGCAGCAGCAGCTCAGGGTGGGGCGGGGTGCACAGGTAGCTAAATGAGGCCACCGCTCTTCATCATCAACAACACAAGGACTTTCTGAGCTCCAGTGGCAGTGTTCTCCTTAACAAATGCATTAGCATAACCTTTAACCCTCGCTCTGATTGTCTCTTCTCATTAATTACGCTTCAGATTCGCCGATTGCAGACTCGTATTTGCCTTTTTTATCTTCGTGGTCAGGCTCTGCACTTGCTTAGCGAATCATGAATCAGCAGCGAGACTCCGCGTGGCTCAGTGGTCTAATGTGCCACCACTATAATCTGAGGATCGCAGGTTCGAATCTCAGGTGGTGCTGCTTGCCATCAGCTGCCGGAGTCTGAGAGAGAGCAGAATTGACTGTGCTCTCTCTGGGTGGGTAGACGGCACTCTCTCCCCACATAACACCAAGAGTGATGCTGGCCGGCAAAGGCTGTCAGCTATGGTTTCAGGGCTGGGGAACTGACTGCCCAGAGGGTGTTCCTACCTTGCACCTGATGACTCCAGGTGGGGTCTGGATCAAGCGTGACCTTATTCAGTAAGAAATTGATAAGATAGTGATAAGATAGTGACACTGCCCAGCAATGATGCCATGACAACAGTTGGAAAACAGGCAGTGGTTGACTTTACATCCTCTCGTCCTCATCCTCCTAGTGTCAGAAGCATCCTATGGGACAGGGACAGGGACTAGAGTCCTAGTGGGGTTCTTGCAAAAAATTCACAGCAATAAAGATGCAGATTAGTGACTAGAACTCACTAGGTTCCAGTTAGTGCACATGGTGCACATTTCGTGCATCATTTTCCTTTTTTTCCAGCAAAGTTTGCATTATAGGCCCCACATTCACAATTCATGATCTTGAGGCCGCCACTATAAATCTCCTAGGCTCACAATAAAGAGCTAGACCAAGCTGTACTCATTTTATAAGCGATAGTTTTGCTTGTGTCTTCGGGTCCATGGCCGTTACTTATGCCTCCCTGCATCCATACATCGTCTTTATGAACCTGCCGGAGCACATCAGCCGGGCTGTCCCGGCGGGCCGTCCCGCCAGCCTCCCCACAGGCTGCATCTACAGTAGAGTAAGTGGGCACTGGCCTGCTCTTCCTCTCCCCTCGCCATTCCTCCTGTGCTAATGTGCCCGGAGAAGGAGGAGAAGCAGCTGCTTGTCTGACCATAAAGCCGAGAGTGGAGGCGTTAATTGTTTCCCCGCAGAGAAGGGAATTAGCCCAGGCCCGAGCAGCTCCCCCTCCACTCCTGGGAAGAGGAGATGGGTGGTGGGCTGTTTTGGCAGAGCCCGAAGCCCAGAGTGGGGGCAGCACTGGCAGTAACCAGATTAGCAGCTGGGGGGACACCAGGGGACATGGATGGAGATTCCATTCCAGAACATACACACATTCAAACACACACTCTGGTACACACAGCTCTAAGTTTGCTCTCAGCACAAGGTAGAGAAAGGAAGGTAAGGCAGCAGTGTTATATAATGTACCTGATAGGGGTTGAAATGCAACCCCACGACCCAGCGAACAGTGTTTGGATATTTGAGCGTTTTCTGATTGTTGCGAACGTCGGTCCAGTTCTCTAGCAACGTCTTTTTTAAGGTTCCATTGTTTCGTCTGTTGATTAAATGTGGGCTTTTCACGTGTGGTAGGATATTTCAGTAAGTCATGGAAGTTTATCATTTAAATCATTGCATTATTATATGACTGAACTCGGGTGTTGCTAACGCTTCTGAGAGATCCCTGGACAGCAAAGAAGACAAACAAATGGATCCTGGACCAAATCAAGCTTAACCTCTTGCTGGAAGGCCAGAAGCTCTCTTACTTTGGACACATAATTGGAAGAGTGGACACACCGGCTTGGAAGAGATGAAGGTAAAAGAGGAAGAGGGCCACCAGCTAAAAGATGGATTGATAAAATTCAGGGACTAATGAACCTGAGGCTTGAGGACCCAAACAGAAGACAAGACATTCTGGAGACATGCTAACCGTATGGTTGACAGGAGTCAAAGGCAATAATAAAAAAATACAAATAAATAAATACATATAACTTTATAACTAATGTATGTATATATATATATATATACATATATACTGTGAGCACATTCATTCTTAATCAGTTTAGGTTCTAGATGGAGTCAGCACTCTCTCACTCTCTTATTGAACTAAATAGTTATTAATACTCTCTCTGATGCCTGATATATTGGTTTACGATTGCCTTGAGACGATTTTCCTGTTCAGAGTGGAAGTAGACATGCAGCATTTTGACAAAACAGTCCCCAAAGAAAACATATTATTTCCGATTCCCCATTATTTTGCCATCAGTGTTCCATATTAAAACGGTGGGTTTGGATAGTGAATAAAGTGGCTGTATTTGAGTTATGACCCCTTGTTCTAATATATCAACATATGTAAAGAAATCCACGTCTCATTTCCCACCAACCCCCCACTTTTGGAGAGTTTATTGGACTTTCAATGAATTTTATTGAAAATATGGTGGGATTGCCCTTTAATATGATCACAGATGGGGGGGGGGTCTGCCTCACATTATAATACAGGCATCATCTTACATAAGTGAAATGTATATATAGCGGCGCTGTACAGAACTGCCCACTGATGAGAGTTAGTTATTGCTCAGGTGCATAAATCCACTCCCCCTGCTGGAAACCCTGCACTCATAGTGAAGGAAAGGAAGGCAGGAGTGGGGGGGTGGACTGAATGGGAGTAAATGAGAATTGGAAGGGGGGTCTGGGCTGGTCTCCTGCGAGGCCCGCGGATGCTCCGTCTCTGGAGGTGAGCTCGAGGTTGCTCCCTGTATTAGTTTTGCTTTGCACTTAATGAAGCAGTGGGCCATGAAGGTCCAAGCGCTCGTAAATGATGTATTCATTAAATCAATGGCGCTTAATGATAACTGGAAAGACATGAGTGACCTGAGTGCTCCTCTCGGGTGCCCGTTACCGCGGAGACAGCCAGCTGGGTGACATGGACGTTTTCGCCATTTAGACTGTCATTGAGATGCTTATCGTTAATAAATTATCCCTGCTTCAAAGCCAAGGAGTTTTCGCTCGGGGTGGAGGGGCGGCTGCCCAGTAGGTAGCATAATTGCTCATTTTCCAGCCATGATTGATTTTAGGCCTAAAGAGTGGCGTCAGGTTTTTGTTTTTGAAGTTTAAGCCAGAAGTTCTGGACTGAGTTATTTCACCGCAGCGCAAATAAACAAACAGTCGGGCTCGAACCGATAAACAGCTACTTTGGAGTTAAATATTTATGGTAGTTTGAACTCCGTTCCCCCTCATC
>CM067503.1:1532436-1677436 GCA_034509495.1 Acestrorhynchus altus | reverse complement strand
TGAGATGGATCCACATTTTGTAAGGTGAAAACAAACCCCTCCCCCAGACGAGTCCTTTAACCGAAACTATAAGTGAGTTTAAGTTGCCGTGTGTTGATAAGTCTCAAATGCATTTAGATTTGATTGTATATTCCACCAACAGGCGTGACGTGGAGTTGCCGGATGCGAGAACCCCTAACATCTGGCTTTGACCCCCTTTCCAGGGTGCTTCAGAAGGTGAGCTGAACAGAAGCATATGTCTGCGAGTGCTCTTCAAGCTTTCTCCCCACGTTCAAATTGTCACTGAAGGCCCTCAAGGAGACGCTGAGCTGGCGGTTAACGGCGAGAAGATGCTGAGGAGACATCCTGAAGAACCGTCAAGCCTTCGACCCTCTAACTCCACACATAAGCCAGCGCCTCGTCTCCCGTCAATCTCCGGAGAAGCTGGTAATTATATCAGCGAGCGTGCACTTCGGAGAGCAGCGCTGATGGAATCTGGAAGTTGAAGGCTTTCGAGGTGGAAGTCTCGAAACTCACGTCTGCTCTTTTGTCCCTCGTTCTCAGTCAGAGAGAAGCAAAGTCACTGAGGCCTTTGAGATTGAATACGTTTGAACCGATTAACACCTTTCATTGTTCTCCTCATTTCCTCATCAGGGGAGGAGGGATTCATTTACATATCCTAAATGTAGAAGATCAGCTGAGACATGTCTTGTGCTTGAAGGTCAAGAATCTCTATATGGGCAAATGTATTGGGTCACCTGCTCGATCACTGTTTCTTCTGAAATCAAGGGTTTTAAAAAGAGTTTATCCGGCTTTTGTTGGAGTAAACGTCTCCACTGTTCAAGGAAGACGTTCTACAAGATTCTGGAGCATTGCTGTGAGGATTTGATTGCATCCAGCCACAAGAGTTGCTTTCGCATATAACAGGTAACCCAGAACCTTTCTGAACATCACCTGAAGGAGCCACGTGTGACTGCAAATCTGTTATTTGGGGAATTAGTTGGATTTTATCCTGCCCACCACCTAGTACAGATAATGTCCAACTCAACCCATGTGTGAATGGAGCAGGTCATCTCTTCATGCCGTGGTCTTGTTGTGCCTCCTGTACTATAGAGGTGTCGACCCATACAGAATATTTCCTGTAGTGAGAAAACATCCTACATTTAAATTCTCCAGATGTACTCTACAATGTGAAAGGGTAACTCTGGATCATACGGTTCTGATTCTGTTCTGGAGTTCTTATGTGAAAGTGAAGAGACAGAGTCACATTCCATTGGCTGTACTTCTCTATGGGGACTATTATTTAAAATCTCTATTAAATCCCAGTTTAAAAGCCAAAGGAGCTTCCAGTGCATGTTTACTGCTCTGTCCACATGAACATGATCAACCTGCATACAGATTCTGACTGATCAGAGAGAGGGGGCGGGGCTGATGATCAACCTGCATACAGACTCTGACTGATCAGAGAGAGGGGGCGGGGCTGATGATCAACCTGCATACAGACTCTGACTGATCAGAGAGAGGGGGCGGGGCTGATGACATCACTGACCCAGATATTGGGTTATAGAGGAAAATGAGGACTGTTTAGCTTCTTTGCACACAGTGTTCATTTTCAGAATTTCAGAATAAAAGTCTACAGAATGGAAAATTCTGATATAAACATAAATAACAAAAATAATGAAGGGCATTACATTTTTTGGACTACTGTCAAATATTGTGAATGTTATGACATTTATTACAATTTCAGCTCAAAATTTTGCAACAGATTTCTTCTTCTTTCGGCTGCTCCCTTTAGGGGTTGCCACAGCGGATCATCTGTCTCCATCTGCCCTATCCCCTGCCTCCTCCACTGTTACACCAACCCTCACCATTTATCTGGGCTTATCCAATATCCATATTCTGTCAATATGTGTCAAATGAAGACACATTTGAAGAGCCTAGAAATAACTATGAAGGTGAATCAGCTTCTACAACTAGAAAAATACAAAAATAAATAAATAAATAAATAATTTTAGAGAAAAAAAATCACTTTTGTAGAAGAGAAAACTCCATCAGGACACATTCCCTTAATCCTGTCCGGATCAGGCTTTCAATCTTGTGTAAAACGAAAGCAGCGCATTTCAGAAACAAGTCTTGGTTGATGGACTACCTTGGCATACAGGGGACGTTAATAAGTGGGGGTGAGTGGGCTCTAGGCCGCAAATCCTGCACCTGAGAGCTGAGGGGGCGGGGCCAGAGAGAGCGCAGCAGCATTAAGAGAACACTCACTAAACGCTAAACACAAGCAGATGCCTGGAATTATGAACTGTCTCCTCACAGATGGAGGCCGAGGTGATGGAAAGCTTCCTGACCCTGTTCACCATCACTCATTCTTGCTTTTCAAGCCTGCTCCCCCTCCCCGGCCCACCCACCTCAGAGGCCGGGACCCCCGGAAACACACCCAACAATTAGCAGCTTCCACAAGTGCGCTTACTCTCTCTCTCTCTCTCTCTCTCTCTCTCTCTCTGTCTCTCTCACTACCCTTCTCTTCGTTCCACGAATGTCTTGTTTTACCCCCTCCCCCATCTCCCCCGAGTGGCAGGTTTGATCGATCTGCTTGTTCTTCCGGCGGGTGATTGATGGCGTGGCAGCCGGAACACAAGCCCGCCAGCGATACGCCGAGAGAGCGAGGGCCAGGCCCCCTTCGCTGCCATTGATCTTCTTCTAAATGAAACGTTCCGTTTCCCAACGCATTTTATTGTTAAACGCAGTTCATTAGTGGCAGAGAGAGATCCATCACTGCTGCTTTCACTCGGCGAACACACACCAGCTCCAATCCCGACTACCTGCAGGAGGAACACCGTCCGTCCCTCTGCACAGAGTCAACTGGAAGACAAACGACAAGAGACGTGACCTCCCGACCTGAGATTACACAGCTCACACAGACACGTCAAATAAATCAATCAAATCAATGTTAACACAAATGAAATTGATATTTAAACACAAGTTAAACCGTGAACCTGCGTGAACATCATGAACAAGGGCAGCTGAGGCCTCTTGGTTCGGGAAGCAGCCTTGCGACTGGAAGGTCGCCGGTTCACTGAAGTGCCCTTGAGCAAGGCATCTTGAAATCTTGAAGTATGTTGCTCTACATGTAAAGAAAAGTATATGTCAGTTTATTTTTCTGAATGAAATGATGGAAACAAAACCTATATCTTCTAATGTTTCAGATGCTCTATTTACTCTAAAACACGATTCATTTGAAATACGATATGAAAACTGAGCTACATTCGCTCCATATTCGCTATAAATGACACACTTAAGATGCCATGTATGTGAAAATCCCACTGCATTATTAGCAGCAGATTTAGAACACACACACACACACACACACACACACACACACACACACACAGCCCAATTAAAACTTGTCATTTGAAGAATGTCAGGCGTATTCATTTTTTTCTCGTCTCCACCAGATGTTGCAGTGCACCTGCAGGCTACAGTGCGCTCCTCGTATGTTCCTCGCTCTCATCTCGAGTGTGTGCGCATTCCCCCACTAATGCAGTTCACACCCCGGGGGGCAGCAGCTGACACCCTGAGTTTCAGGAACATCAAGGACGGAGCTGCACCTCTGCCGCCGCGCTACAACCTTTGTGCTGGAGTGAAGTGCAAAGCAACCACGAGGCCTCGGCCTTACCGAGAGTTACAGCAGATTCGCAGGAGTGATGCAATCGTGACACAATGGACCACAATCACAGGACACCTAAGTGAAGATCCCTGTCATGAAGAACTGATGTCAGGATCACACTGTATGATATGATTGTCTTTAACGATGTCAGGTTATGAACCTGTGCTGTGTCTTGATTGGGAGACTACGCTACACGTTTGACACCGACCAATCAGCGTTCAAACCCTTGTGTGAGGTCGTAAGTTGTCAGGGAGTCTCAAGGAACTCAGTCATGGCTACAGAAGTGGTATCTGTGGTGCTGGTGGATTTGTGATCAAAAAGAAAGATCATAAGAAAGGGCCCATAAGAGTGTGGACAATAGATCCTGACAACAAGAACTTGAGTTATTATGCGGGTGGTGGGTCATTCTCAGCACTACAGCAACACTTGATGGATCAGACGCAGCAGTGCTGCTGGAGTGTTTAAACACTGTGTCCACTCACTGTTCACTTTATTAGACACTCCTACCGAGTGTCTCCACCTTATAGATGTAAAGTCAGAGACAGAAGCTCATCTGTTTCTGCACAGCTTGTGTTGGTCGTCCTCTAGTTCTTCATCAGTGCTCACAGGACGCTGCTCACAGGACGCTGCTCACAGGACGCTGTCGGCTGGACGTTTCTGTTTGGTGGACTGTTCTCGGTCCAGCAGTGACACTGAGGGGTTTAAACACTCCAGCAGCACTGCTGTGTCTGATCCACTCGTACCAGCAACACACACTAACACACCACCACCATGTCAGTGTGACTGCAGTGCTGAGAATGACCCACCACCCACATAATAGCTGCTCTGTGGTGGTCCTGTGGGGTCCTGATCAGTGAAGATCAGGGTGAAAGGAGGAGAATAAAGTCTGCAGAGAAACAGATGAACTACAGTCTGGAAATATAGAACCACAAAGTGATAGATAAGAGAGCAACTGATAGACTGGAGAGAGTAGAAACAACTCATACATATATTAGATATTTGTAGTGGACATTTGGGACGTTTGACTGAGAAAATGGTATTTATATGATTTTCATTAATATTTCATATTTATTTTCTTTGAGTTTCATGAACATTATACACAGTTAAATGAAGGAAACATATGTGAAAGGTTGCCTGAAGAGACAAACACCTCCTGCTTGTTAATTAATTTTTGGTTTAAAAGAAAAAACTACATCACTGGTAAAACCAGTAGGTCTCCAGTGTTGGTGATTGTGGTCATTGTTGTCCTGTATATTATTTTCCTCCACAGCAGGGTTTAACTCTTAGAAGCTCAAATCCATACTTTGCTGGCAGTTACATGCTGTTTTCTAAGCATCATAACTCAGGATCAAAAAGACCTACAGACACGATACACTATAATAAACTACTGTAAGGTCTCATCATCAGAGAGTAATTCAGCTCAGAAAACAGCTCAAATTCACTCGATTCCTTGTTTTCAGATAAAATAAATCCCATTTTAAAAACCAAAGAAGCTTCCAGTGCATGTTTACTGCTCTGTCCATGTGACTGATCAGAGAGAGGGGGCGGGGCTGATGATCAACCTGCATACAGACTCTGACTGATCAGAGAGAGGGCTGATGATCAGCACATACAGACTCTGACTGATCCAGAGAGAGAGTAGGGGCTGATAGTCAACCACGCCTACAGACTCTGACTGATCAGAGAGAGGGGGCGGGGCTGATGATAAACCTGCACACAGACTCTGACTGATCAGAGAGAGGGGGCGGGGCTGATAATCAACCTGCACACAGACTCTGACTGATCAGAGAGAGGGGGCGGGGCTGATGATCAACCTGCATACAGACTCTGACTGATCAGAGAGGAGGCGGGGCTGGTAACAACCTACATACAGACTGACTGATCAGAGAGGGGCAGGGCTAATTACATCACTGACCCAGATATTGGGTTATAGAGGAAAATGAGCGGAAGGACTGTTTCAAATTTCAGAATAAAAGTCACGAGAAGGGATAATGCTGATACACACAAAAGTAATACAATAAAAAGGACATTCAGGTTTGTTGTTGTTGTTGTTTTATCTGGATCACTATCAAGCATTTGAAGAACTTATAATTATTACAGTCTAATAAGTTTCTGAATAATTCATCAACAGATCGATTTTCAGCTAGCTTTACTGATGATAATTTCCAATTTGAGACAATTTTTGGTAGCATTGAATCTCCTGAATATAACAATTACCTCCTAAAAATACATGTTCATTTCTTGGTGAATAAAAGTAGATCAAATCAAAGAAAAATTAAACTGCAAAGTGCCTATAGTTTCCTAAGTTTAAGAACCTGAACTATTAACATGTGAAGTAAACTAACAGATTCTCAGGCCAAATCCTACAGAGACAAAATGGTGCTGTCTCGGATCATGCTAGTGGGCTTTCTATGAAGCAATGAACTCTGTACACAGACTTTTAAATGGAATCCTGAACACCAACACATTAACATCACGAAATATCACATTAAATATTAAACAACAAGAACAGTTCCAGATTGGTCACCTTAGACATGGATTGACCTTAATTGCTACTATTATATTTCTGCATAAATGTAAGTCATAAAAGTAGATAAGGAACCAAATCAAACAAAAGAGTCAAAAATATTACACTTATTTATTTATTTATTGAGGAAAATGAGCACCAGAGCAGCATACTGGTGTGTGAACTAGGGGTGAATTTCCAGTGTGGGGGCTTTCTGGTGGTGTGCGTTGCACCACACCAACCTGAAACATGCTGAAGATCAGGCCTAAATGGATCCTGTTCTTTAAATAAAACAGGACACCCCATTCACACTCTGATTGTCTCCCATTGACTGAAACACCTCTAATTTCACGTTCAAATGATCTGCTGATCCTGAAGGTTCACATGTTTGTCCTCACAGACCTGTAATATTGGGTCACTTCACTCAATCAATAAATGTCTTAGCTGTGTGTCCTCTGTTTGATTTGTTCTTCTCATCTATTTTGGATGTGTAGAAAATCTGAGCGAAGTTTTATGAGACTCATTTATCTCCATATTTGCAGAAAATCATGAGGTTTCTAGGCTTTTAGCACCTCTAGGTGTATAATTGATGGGTGAATCATTTCATTATGTTTACCAAGAGTGAGGCAATAAAGCTTTCAGCTTTAATGAAGAAGTTTACATCACCCTGCAAAAGAAGAAAAGAAAGAGAAAGAAAGAAAGAAAAGAAAGAATCAATCAATGAAAATGAAAAGAAAGAAAGAAAATGAAGAAGAAAGAAGATCAATCAATGAAAATGAAGAAGAAAGAAATGAAGAAAGAATCAATCGTAAATATAGAAAAATGAAAGAAAAGAAGAAGAAAGAAAGAAAGAAAGAAAGAAAGAGAAAGAATCAATGAAAATGAAAGAAAGGAAACAGAAAAGAAAGAAGAAAGAATCAATTAATGAGAAATGAGAAAATGAAAGAAGAAAAGAAAGAAGAAAGAAAGAAAGAGATCAATCCAATGAAAATGAAAAGAAATAAGAAGAAGAAAGAAAGAATCAATGTCAAATAATGAAAGAAGAAAGAAATGAAAGAAAGATAATCAATGAAAATGAAAATGAAAAGAAAAGAAAGAAAGAAAGAAAGAAAGAAAGAATTAATCAATGAAAATGAAAAGAAGAAAGAAAATGAAAGAAGAAAGAAAGAAAGAAAGAATCAATCAATGAAAATGAAAATGAAAGAGAAAGAAAGAAAAGAAAGAAAGAAAGAAAGGAATCAATGAAAATGAAAGAAGAAATGAAAGAAAGATAAATTAATGAAATGAAAATGAAAGAAAAAGAAAAAAGAGATCGATCAATCAATGAAAATGAAAGAAAGAAAGAGAAATGAAAGAAAGAGATCAAGTAATGAAAATGAAAGGAAATGAAAGAAAGAAAATTAATCAATGAAAATGAAGAAGAAAGAAAGAATCAATCAATGAAAGCGAAGAAAGAAAGAAAGAGAGAAAGAAAGAAAGAAAGAATCCAATCAATGAAAAGAAGAAAGAAAGAAAGAAAGAAAGAAGAAAGAAAGAAGATCAATTATTGAAAAGAAAAGAAAGAAAGAAAGAAAAGAAAAAGAAAGAAAGAAAGAAAGAAAGAAAAGAGAATCAATCAATGAAAATGAAAGAAAGAAGAAAAGAAGAGAAGAAAGAAAGAAAGAATGGATGGATGGATGGATGGATAGATGGATGGATGGATGGATGGAAGAAAGAAAATAGAGAGAAAAGAGAGGAAAGTGATTTGGAAGAAGTGTCAGTAAAAGGGGTTCAAAGTTTTTAAATTGGCACTATCTCCATTAATTCCAGTCTAATAAGTGTCATTACACATTTGAGAAGCTGGTTGAAATTATAATCTGGACACTAGTGTCAGTAATTGGAGACAGTGGGCAGCTGCCACTCTCGCTTACAGTCAAATACAGGTCAGTTCTTCTAGATAAGGTTCCCCGGAATGTGACACCCATCTTAGCATAATTACACTAATTCATACTGGTGATTGGAGGCTACCTGATGGCATCTGCTGAACCTGCATCAACAATCTGAGGGAAGCTGCTGGTCTGGGATCAGTTTCTGTGATCATCACAGTGCGATGGCGCCAGCCCGCGTCCTCCTGTGCTGAACTCCGGCGAGGAGTGATGTATGAAATGCAGTCAGGAACACGCGAGTCGCTGGGAGCTCATCCATATTCATCTGCTGAGTCGCGAGGACTGGCATGGCGGTTTCTCCTGTACACCCTGCGGCGAGAACCAATTCAAATTGGTTGCGCCCAGTTCCCGCTGACCTGCGGCTGTCGTTTTTGCTGCTGCGGTGATTACAGGCTGATCTGACAGCAATGTGGTGTGAAGTGGGCTGGTTACCATCAAATATTTAGTGGAAAAGAGATTGGACTGTGAATGTCACTTGGTGCTAAAGTGTTATTTTACTGGTGTTACTGGAAAATGGGTTTCCTGTAATATTCCAGCAGAATAGAACTATGCAATAATCAGGTTGTTGAGATTTTTATTGATGAATTCTGTCAAAACAATAAACCAAATTCAAATGAGTGTAAAATGAAACTGGTAAGTCTTCCTCTCGGCATGCTCAGTGTAGGGGACGCTGTCCCTGATCATGTTCTCCAATGATCAGACCAATGAGGAGGTTGAGAGGCTAATTTTGTGAACCTAATTTTGAACCATTCATTTCACTAACAAACTCGGTTGTTTTTAGGCAGAACCAAGGTTAGTATGGTTTCAGAAAACATGGGCAGGTCTAGATGTACAATGTAATGGCCTTACCATTAGTCTGCATGGTGTGCATATCATACTCATAAAAGTTCCATCCATATTTGATCCATGTTTGCTTTTTGAGATAAACAGAAACATCTGCTTTCACTTGAGTCTGTCCTATCACAGGCTACCATGTTCTCACTTCCGTTTGATGTATGCAGGCATCTGCTGATGACATATTTGTGACGTATCCTCAGATCAGTCTACCACTGGTGTGAGCAGGGACGTTGCAGCCACCGAGTTCATACCAGCCTGAACAGAACCAGTCCAAGAAAGGCGTTTGGTGAAGAAATTACTGACAATTTTGATGCGATTGGAATCCCAGGTCATATGACAATTTTGATCTCTCAAAGATTCCGGCTGCCATGCAGGTGAGATGACCCAGGGTAGCGGGTAGGTGGTGCTCTCTCGATCATGCTGTTGCTTTGGTAGTCTGTTGGCCTGGTGCGTCCAGGCTGAGGCTCTGCGCTTCTGATTCATTTCTCATTGCTCAGTAGCTGAAACGGTTGACGTCAAGTCAAAGAGGCCGACTGGTGGGCGTGTGTGACCGCTTTCTGATGTGCGAGAATATTGGCCTGGAGCATCGGAAAATATTGACGTGCATTTGCAAATATTGCAGCGCCATTTGAACACCGTTACAGTGCATTTTTAGATATGATTGACTCTGGCTGGGGCCACTCGGAAGCGTTAACAGTTGTCCTGAAGGACACTCGTTTGTTATTGGCTGTGTTTGGGGTGTGATCTTAACTAATTAAATCCAGAGTCATATTCAAATGATAGGTAACACCTCTAAAGTTGGTCTGCTCAATATTAATCCGCTCAATTCAAACGTGTAACAAATTACGGGACTTACTCCTGTTGCCCTGTTCGTTACTGTGTGATGAATTATCAGAGGCCAATTTATTAAAATGTGCTAACTGGTCATCCCAGTTTTAGATATTGATCAGAGACAGGCGGGGCTAATTACATAACCCAGCCCAGATATTGGGTTATAGAGGAAAATGTGAAGGAGAATATTTGCTCTCATTTGGCTCGAACAGTCTTCAAATTTCAGAATAAAGTCCTCGATTTTTTTATTAGGGCAATAACTCATTTTATTTAGGAAAAACATTTGAATAAATAATACATTTGGATGAACAATTAACAGTAAGTTTCTGAAATTTTTTGTTTTAGGCACAAGAAATTTATACAAATACAGTTGTTCATTCTGACATCTCCGATAGACATTTAAGATAGTCAAGGATCCCGAAAATAACAATATCTGTCTCTGCTTTTGAGAATGGTATCAAACTATGAAAACATCCCACAAAGTGGCTCTGAAGTTAATTGTTGGCAGAGGTGGAATGAGGTGAGATTGGGGGTGATCCAGCACTGTTGCAGTTCTGGCGTCAGATCTATCGCTCACTGACTCTCGGTGAACAGATTGCGTAGCATATATTTTTCGGCTCTTTCTTTCCAACGCCCAGTTTGAACACCCTCCCACCTGTTAAGCGTGGGGGTGAGTAGAGTCGGCGTCATAATGTAACTCTGAAAGCCAAGTGGCTACTTGAACCATTTTATATTCTCCTGGGTGTATAAATGCATATACATCGATGTAGTTACCATGTATTGGGTGACCTGCATTAAAACACTTCCCAAGCTGATTAATATACATTTGTAACGGCGTCACGATCACATCCAGCCGATCGGTTTTGATAGTGAGACTTGGGAGGGTAATGGTGTAGGCGTGTTCGAGCGCTGATTAAGAGCACTACAGGGGTCCCAGTTGGGTGGGTGGCGCAGGGACCCAGGTATCACTGTGACAGATAGCTCCACTATTGCTAGTGTATCCCTCATTAGGTCTTGGGGTGACAGGTGTTGTTGAGTGTTGTGAGGTTCTCTCTGGCTCTCTCTCTCGCTTCCTGTCTCTGGTGACTGGGTGCTGGCTCCCGGGCCACATCCTGATCAGCTCACTAATGGCTCCCGGAGATGTACCATCAGCCCCCTTGGCGTGGTGAGACAAGACTTTGACTTTTTGATACTCTGTTGCAGGAGCCTGGCGTGAGTCCCTTGTGAACCGTCATCTTTTTCTTTTTTTTTTTCTCGGAGGCTGAAAACGATTGTGGATGGAGGTGGAACAGTAGAGCTATTGAGATTTGATACAGCGACCTTTGTGTCTAAATATAAAAACGCTGTTCTCGTCAGGCCCCGGGCAGGGAAACTGACACAGCATTGTTCATCTAAGCTGGGGTGAGGCATTATTACCGCAGCAAAGCGCTTTTCATTGCTTTTATATTATGTCAATAATATCGCACTAGCGTGAAAGTGAATAAGGACTCTGTACCTCTACCACATCCCAGTGCATGGTTTTAACCCTGTCTACCACATGCTGGCAGATCATTCCTGGATGAGGGCCTGTTTATGACCAGTCTCTCTGCTGGCCTGTGAAACCGTGTCGAACTGTTAGATAGTTGTGACTGTGGCTATAGAGCAGTTCCACCTCCTCCCTGGGCTTTCTGTAGGCTTTAGATTTTGCAACCTTCAGAACCTTTACATCCGGTTATTTTGGAATTTATATGAGTATTTGTAATGATTACTTTGACTAAGATTTATAAAGATTATTTCTTGATGGTTCAAATAAAATAAAGCAATCTGAATGTCCTTTTTATTTTTATTGTTGATTTATGTAAAAGTATTATTTTATTCTGGAAATTTGAACACTGTGTGAGCAAACAGACCAAGCAGCCCCTTCTTCTTGTTTTCCTCTATAACCCAGTATTTGGGTCAGTCATCAGCCCCGCCCCCTCTCTCTGATCAGTCAGAGTCTGTATGCAGGTTGATCATCAGCCCCGCCCTCTCTGATCAGTCCAGAGTCTGTATGCAGGTTGATCATCAGCCCGCCCCCTCTCTCTGATCAGTCAGGGGGTCTGTATGCAGGTTGATCATCAGCCCGCCCTCTCTCTGATCAGTCAGAGTCTGTATGCAGAGCTGAGCATCAGCCCCGCCCCTCTCCTGATCAGTCAGGTCTGTATGCAGAGTTGATCATCAGCCGCCCCTCTCTCTGATCAGTCAGAGTCTGTATGCAGGTTGATCATCAGCCCCGCCCCCTCTCTCTGATCAGAAGGAGCCACATAAACCTTTCTCACACTTTCATATTCCTTTGTTTTTTTCAGAAGCGTAAATTGCAGTGTTAAACAGCTTCCAGGCATGTTGTGAACAATGGCTGAGGTTACTGCCCGTTCTGAAATACACCAGTAATTCAACTGAACACACTCACCACAGTTCCCAGTCCATCAAGATGAAATATGTTCAATTACGGCTGAAAAGCTCGGCTGAACATTTGTCATTTTCATGAAGATTTAAATAATTCATCACGAATGCTGAACAATGCTTAGCAGACACGACAAGAAGATTTGTGACATCTAGTAATTGCTGGATAAGTCAGAGTAAATACTTAATAATTCAAAGGAGTTTGCTTATAATTCAAGAAACTCATACTGGATACTGAACGATTCGTATTACATGCCAAATGACTGACAGTAGATACTGAACAGTTCACAGTAGATACTGAACAATTCATAGTGGATACAGAATCATTCATAGATACGGAATAATGTGCAGTAATGACTGGATGAGTAAACACTGAAAATATCAAAGGAGTTTGCTCATAATTCAAACAATCTATAATGGATACAGAATAATTCATAATGGATACACAGTAATTGATAGTAGATACTGAATCATTCATAGAAGATAGCCAGAAATTCATGGTGGATACAGAATAATTCATATTAGTCACTGAATCATTTATAGTAGATACTGAATTGTTCATAGTGATTACTGAATCATTTATAGTATTCAATAATTCATAACGGATACTGAATCCTCCATAGTAGATAATCGTTTAGACACTGAATAATTCATAGTGGATAGTGAATGAGTCACAGCTGTTATTAAAAGAATTCACAGTGGATATACTGTATAATACGGATACAACCCTGTACTTCAGAGTGTTCTTGAGTAGCTGATGAATGACAGTGTAGTGTTTGTTCTAATAAAGGTTAATAAACTTCTAACACACAACCATGAAACTCATACAGAAGACTGCAGCGTGAGCTGAATCTGCTGAGACCTTTTCCAGTCTGTGCATTAATAGAATAATAGGTGATAAGGGTGTGTGTGTGTGTGTGTGTGTGCGTGTGTGTGTGTGTGCGTGCGTGTGTGTGTGTGTGTGTTTGATTAATAATTATTGTTGTGTGTCGGGCGTTTGGGCTCTGAAATCTCCTCTCTGGTGTGCAGTGTTTTCACAGGCTACTAATTACAGCCTGAGGAGCTGCTCTCTAGACCCTGCTCTGCCCCATGGCCCTGCACACACACACACACACACACACACACACACACACACACACACACACACACACACACTCACACTCTCTGCGGACATTAGCTCATCTTGTCTCTCAGTATCAGCTCAGGTATTAGCCATTAACCAGCCGCTCAAGCTGCTGTCTGATTGGAGCTTTTGGCATACAGGTGTGTGTGTGTGTGTGTGTGTGTGTGTGTGTGTGTGTGTGTGTGTGTGTGTGTGTGTGTGTGTGTGTGTGTGAAGGGGTGGGGGGTGGCTCAGGGTGTGTGCTGGACCAGGGGGAGATGTGTGTTTGGTTGGGGGGTTACAGATTCTAATAATAAAACCCCTGACACAGGCTCGTTAATGATGCAGCATCTCCAGAGACAGAACCTTCCTGTGAGAACAGTGTGTGTGTGTGTGTGTGTGTGTGTGTGTGTGTGTGTGTGTGTGTGTGTGTGTGTGTGTGTGTGTGATGCTACAAGTTTCTGATGGAGACAAAGACATTCAGTGGGTAACAAAATAACAGAGAGAAGGTCAGTGTTATTCTGTTATTAATAATCAGTTAAACCATATATAATACAGCACACACTCTTCACCTTCAGCACATTTGATCCAAAAACAGGAATTAAGTCTTGAATTTGTTGTTTTTTGTGAAGTTAAATCACATAAAAACATGAATTTTGTAATGAAAATTAAAATGTTCTTGTATCTACAGCACTTTAGTCTCGTCCCTGCTGAGGTGACGGGGTTGTTTAAGAACAAACTGCATATATATAAACATTTCACAGGGAAAATGGACAATTTAATACCAACATGAGTAACATTTCAGTGCATAAACCCACTACAATGATACACACACTGACCTGACATATATATACTATATACACACACTGACACACCATATATATACTATATACACACACTGACCTGACATATATATACTATATACACACACTGACCTGACATATATATACTATATACACTGACCTGACATATATATATATATATATATATATATATATATATATATATATATATATATATATATATATACTATATACACACACTGACACACCATATATATACTATATACACACATGACCTGACATATATATACTATATACACACACTGACACACATATATATACTATATACACATTTGACACACCATATATACTATATACACACACTGACCTGACATATATATACTATATACACACACTGACCTGACATATATATACTATATACACACACTGACACACCATATATATACTATATACACACACTGACCTGACATATATATACTATATACACACACTGACACACCATATATATACTATATACACACACATTGTATATATATATATATATATATACACACTGACACACCATATGTATACTATATACACACACTGACACACCATATATATACTATATACACACACTGACACACCATATATATACTATATACACACACTGACCTGACATATATATATATATATATACTATATACACTGACACACCATATATATACTATATATACACACTAACACACCATATATATACTATATACCACACTGACCTGACATATATATACTATATACACACACTGACACACCATATGAATACTATATACACACTAAACACACCATATATATACTATATACACACACTGACACACCATATATATACTATATACACACACTGACACACCATATAGAATACTATATACACACTGACACACCATATGAATACTATATACACACACTGACACACCATATATATACTATATACACACACTGACACATGAATACTATATACACACACTATTTACACCATATATATATACTATATACACACACTGACACACCATATATATAATATATACACACACTGACACACCATATGAATACTATATACACACACTGACACACCATATGAATACTATATACACACTGACACACCATATATATACTATATACACACACTGACACACCATATATATACTATATACACACACTGACACACCATATGAATACTATATACACACACTGACACACCATATGAATACTATATACACACACTGACACACCATATATATACTATATACACACACTATTTATATGAATACTATATACACACACTGACACCATATGAATACTATATACACACACACTGACACCATATGAATACTATATACACACTGACATACCATATGAATACTATATACACACTGACATACCATATGAATACTATATACACACACTGACACACCATATATATACTATATACACACACTGACACCATTTGAATACTATATACACACTGACACCATATGAATACTATATACACACTGACATACCATATAGATACTATATACACACACTGACACACCATATATATAAAATACACACACTGACACACCATATATATAAAATATACACACACTGACACACCATATGAATACTATATACACACACTGACACCATATGAATACTATATACACACACTGACACACCATATATATACTATATACACACACTGACACACCATATGAATACTATATACACACACTGACACACCATATGAATACTATATACACACACTGACACACCATATATATACTATATACACACACTGACACACCATATGAATATTATATACACACACTGACACCATATGAATACTATATACACACACTGACACCATATGAATACTATATACACACTGACATACCATATGAATACTATATACACACTGACATACCATATGAATACTATATACACACACTGACACACCATATATATACTATATACACACACTGACACACCATTTGAATACTATATACACACTGACACACCATATGAATACTATATACACACGCTGACACACCATATATTTACTATATACACACACTGACACACCATATGAATACTATATACACACTAAGACTGTTAATTGTTTAGCATTTACCCTTACCCAGAAATTACTACACATTTTTCAGTATATTTTATGAGTATTTACTATGAATGATTCAGTATTTAATTTGAATGATTCAGTATTTTCTATGAATGATTCAGTATCTACTATGAATGATTCAGTATCTAATTTGAATGATTCAGTATTTTCTATGAATGATTCAGTATTTAATTTGAATGATTCAGTATTTTCTATGAATGATTCAGTATCTACTATGAATGATTCAGTATTTACTTTGAATGATTCAGTATCTTTTATAATTTACTGTGTTTTGATTATGAATTTTTCTCCTTTAACTGTGAAACAGTGTGTGAATTACATTATCAGACTGAGCTGAAGGAGGCCCAGCTGCTGTGTTCTCCAAGTCTAGGTTTAGAGAAAGAAAGTCTGAATTTGATTATGAGCACCGTCTTTTCACCGCTATGTGAAGCTGAAGTTTGAGCAGGAAGATCACGTTAAAGACTAACAGTCGACTGCTGCCAATGAGGCTAAATGACCCGTCAGCCCACAAGAGGGCAGAGACGCATCAGAAGAGTGACGAGACAGATCAGAAGTGACAAGACATCCCTCAGAAAGGCTGCATGTGACTACATGTTATGTGTGTGTGGGGTGTGTGTGTGTGTGTGTGTGTGTGTGTGTGTGTGTGTGTGTGTGTGTGTGTGTGTGCCTTCCACCTGAGGTGTGTTAGGAAAGTCAAGCAAATAAATGTGCCTCACTCTTATCTACCGCACTAATTATCCATCATAATAGGACGGGTGATTAGGCGTATTAATTCTCAGCTTACAGTCGGAGGCGTTTTGTCAGTCGGAGGCAAAAAGGGGGCGCTGAAGATGGAATGACACATTAGCTGATGGAGGACGACTGGGGTGGGCCCCTCACGTGCTTGTCATCTGTCCGGCCTAATGTGGTGCCGTGGCGTCTATTACACTCCCATTAATCTCTGCATTCAGACGCGTTTCAGCATGACACGCCCGAGATTCTTGCATGTCATGTCTGTGTGTTTTCATCTATAGTTTATTCTCAGTGAACCAAACTCAGTTCTGATAACGTGAACCTGAAAGAGAAGCAGTTGAGATGACAATGTTCACAATGTTCACAATGTTCACAATGTTCACAATGTTCTCAGTTCTCTTCTTGCTTCTCTTCAGCATTGATGATTCTCAAACCACTTGTTTCTACATGCACTCATTTTATCAGCTCCATACAGCAGCAACTAGTAGATAAGTCATGGTGTCCACTCACTGTCCACTCTATTAGACACTCCTATCGAGTGTCTCCACCTTGTAGATATAAAGTCAGAGACAGAAGCTCATCTGTTTCTGTACAGTTTGTGTTGATAAGTCTAACCCTGCTGTTGGAGAACTATTGTCCTGCAGGTTTCAGCTCCAACCCCAATCTAACCCCATTCAGCCAATCGAGAACTTCTGAAGGTAGTATTTGGATCAGGTGGGGGATTTGAGTTAACTCTTAGAACCTGAGACACACTCTTCACACACTTAACCTGCAGACATGAGACAAATATAACAAATTAAACTGAATTCAATCCCAGTTTAAATACCAAAGGAGCTTCCAGTGCATGTTTACTGCTCTGTCCACGTGAACATGATCAACCTGCATACAGACTCTGACTGATCAGAGAGAGGGGGCGGGGCTGGTGATCAACCTGCATACAGACTCTGACTGATCAGAGAGAGGGGGCGGGGCTGGTGATCAACCTGCATACAGACTCTGACTGATCAGAGAGAGGGGGCGGGGCTGATGATCAACCTGCATACAGACTCTGACTGATCAGAGAGAGGGGGCGGGGCTGATGACATCACTGACCCAAACATAGGTTTAAAGAGGAAAATGAGAAGGGAGGGATTGTTTGCTCTCTTTTGTTTTTACACACAGTGTTCAAATTTCAGAATAAAAGTCCTGAGAAGGGTAACACTGATACATACATTTATCATAAAAATAATAAAGGACATTCAGGTTGTTTTTATTTTATTTGGACTCCTACTATTATTGCATTTTCAGCTCAAAAACACTGGATGATCATTGACAGAATTTCTGAGAAGCAATGTGTTTTTAATCCTTATAAGAAAAAAAAAAGTAAAGTAAAAGTTCATTTATACAAATACATTTTGTTATTGTTTAATATTAATAGTCTATTGAGTAGTCTAGGGCCTCCTGAAGATAACAGTATCTGGAATGTGTGACTGTCTCCTATATATACCTATGCAGGACAATGGTGCGTCCACAACCAGGGTTGAGAAACCCCGGCCTAGACGACTGGGTCAGAACATCTCCAAAACATTAGGCAGGACTTCTGTTATCGAACAACTATGACAACTAATGAGTAGACAATGTCATGGAGGTGTTTCAGATACAACCTCCAAAGGTCTTATGGAGTCCCTGACTTGGCGGGACAGAGCTGTTGTGGCACAAGGCTGACCTGCACAATATTAGACTGGTGGCCTTAATGTTATGGCTGTAGTCAGCACATCTCCGACGCCACGGAGCGCATTAAAGCCTCCACCTAAACAATAGTGAGGGAGCGACGACAGCAGGCTGGAGTTAGTCTGTTCTTTGACAGCTGAGTGATTTACCTAAACCTGTCCTTTCTGTTTCACCAGCATGCTCTGTTTTCATTATGTCACTCATAATAAACGTTAACTCTCCCTCTCGTCCGAGGCCTACGGCACGTTTTCCTTTCCCTCTCTCCCTCTCTCTCTCGCGCTCACTCTGTCTCTCTCGTCTCTCCTGGCAAACTCTATTTAGAGAACCTGGTAAACATGCCCGTCTTCATTCATTATTCTCTCCCTCATCATGATCAAGCCTCTCGATTTAATGAGGCAAATAGATATTTCTGCAGTGATTGTCTCTCTCCCTCCAAGTATTAAGAATATTAAATGGACACATCTGTTTTTAATTAGGAGCTAAAGTCACCCCGGTGCTGCCTTCCATTTTAATGGACTTTGTGAGCTGATATTTATTTATTTATTTACTTATTTACTTTTTTTTTTTTTTTTTTCATCAACATCATGCCTGTTCCCTTCCTGTGTGTGTGTGTCAGCGTGTGTGTGTCTGTGCGTGTGTGTGTGTGTGTGTGTGTGTGTGTGTGTGTGTGTGTGTGTGTGTGTGTGTGTGTTCCCTGCAGCTCGGGATAAACAATAGCACATTGACGCAGCAGCCACGTGTGCCCAAAGGCGGACAGCCACTGCCCTGCCATCGATCACAACGTGTCTTCTGGTGCCACAGTGAATGAAACGGAAGGTCAGGGGTCTCAGGAAAACTTCGACGAAGCAAAGAAAAGGAGAAACAGAAGATGGAAAGTGAATTCGGTGCTCCCTGCCCTGCACACTCAGTGCTTTCCCTGCTCACGGAACTAGTCAGCTCATCAATAAGCCCGTTCAGCGTAGCAGGAAGTGTGTTGAAGTGTGTGCAGGGCTGAAGGGCTGGGTTGAGAAACACTAGGTGAGAGGGGCATGAAGCCCCCAGCACTGAGCTGCGGAGAAGTGGAACTGTGTTCTCTGGGACGATGGCACTGTTGGGATGAGTTGGGATGAATACAATCAAATCCTCACAGCAATGCTGCAGAAAGTAGAGACAGTTAAAAGCAGGATCAGCTCTTTTTAATGCCCTTGGTTTCAGAAGAAACAGTGAATGAAGGGGTGTCCCAATACTTTTGTCCATATACTGTCTGTGACAAATCAACACAAAGTGACAGCCAGTACAGCCAGTACAGTACAGGCTAAAAAAAGCCTCACCAAACGGGTTCTTAAAGACACATGATTGGTTCCTCAGACTCAGTCAAACATCTCTGGTATGTTAAGCTCTGTTTCTTTAGTTCGGAGCAGGAAACGTTACAGTAACATTTCAAACAAACACCAGGTTTGAAATGTAATGTATGTAAGATTTAGTGAAACAGCAGGAACTGACCTTATTAACCTGTTAAACCCTTTAAACCCTGAACTCACACAAACTTCATTGGTGCTGTAACAGAGCCCTGCGGTTCTCCACTGTGATCTGCTGACCAAAGCAGCTGTACAATAGCCTCCACTGGGTTTAATAACTACAGAACGAACCCCGCCCCCTCTCTCTGATCAGACAGAGTCTGTATGCAGGTTGATCATCAGCCCCGCCCCCTCTCTCTGATCAGTCAGAGTCTGTATGCAGGTTGATCATCAGCCCCGCCCCCTCTCTCTGATCAGTCAGAGTCTGTATGCAGGTTGAGCATCAGCCCCGCCCCCTCTCTCTGTCCACAGGGAGGGAAGTGCTTTGCTCCAGGACGCTTCATTAAGTCCTGCCAGATCAGGGAATCAAACGGCAACCTTCCAGTCACAAGACTGGTTCCCTAACCATCAGGCCACGGCTTCCCGAAGGTACAAACTGCCACCTTTTTACTTTCTCCGAACGCTTGAAAATACTTGTTTCTCATCGAGTTTTTAATTGTGTTTTTAATTAATATGTTCCACTTTGCAGATCATTATTTTGGGATGTCCTGTCGATCTCTACACCGCAAGTCCAGTTATTGTTAGCCTTGTATCTCCTGGGCGTCTCCCCGGGGGGGGTGTTCCAGGCACGTCCCACCGGGAGGAGACCGCGGGGTAGACCCAGGACACGCTGGAGGGACTATGTCTCTCGGCTGGCCTGAGAACGCCTCGGGGTCCCTCCTGGGGAGCTGGCTGAGGTGTCGGGGGAGAGGGAAGTCTGGGCATCCCTGCTTAGACTGCTGCCCCCGCGACCCGGCCCCGGATAAGCGGTGGAAGATGGATGGATGGATGGATGGATGGATTGTATCTCCTGTTTTATAGAAATGATGTTGTTTGATTTTTCCTCTGAAAAAGTCTGAAATAAGTTCCAAACACTTCAGTTCAAAAATATCAGCACTCAATAAAGCACACTTCTTCAATCAAGCTCATCAGCTCGAGTCGACTTTACCGACTTTCTACCGACGTCCTGTTTAATTACGTCTGCTTTAATGTGATCTGGACTTTTCCTGACCAGAAGCTCTTTAAATGGTAAGACAAACTCTATTAAATTATGCTGTTATGTGCCTAAAACAGAACAAGTGTGTTTGTGCACATTTGTTTCCGTTTATTTTCTGCTGAAAATAAAAACAGGCTGACCAGCTCAAACTGGTGGAACTGGGTGACCAGCTTAAAACTGGACCAGGGTATGGTATGTATTATGAGTTTAATGGTTTAGCTGGTCTAAAAGCAAGGTGAACTAAACAACCAGTATGACCAAGTGGTTGACAAGCACTGACCTGCTTGACCAAGCTGTTTGACCAGAAACGACCAGCATGCCACACTGGTTGATCAGTGTGACCAGCATTTACCAGAGAGGACAAGCATGACCAAACTAGTTGATCAGAAAGGACCACCATGGCCAATTCCACATGCTGGTCAAGAGCTGGTAACAGGGTATGTTTTTGCCTGGACAACCAACTTTTCAACTACCTTGACCATCATAGACCAGCTGGTCTTGAGATGGGCGCCCCCTACAGGTGCGAAGTGAAACTCACTTTTACTCCACTGCTGGAAATACAAATCACAGTTTGAGAGCCCCCTCATGGAGAGCTGTACACATGCATTTATGGACACCTAGAGTAGAGTAATATTACAGGATGGTACTAGAGGTTCTCTTGCAGCTCCATCAAAGCACCATAGTGCAGAGCGTCTGCCCAGAGTGGGCATGATACAGACCCCTTTTACAGCCGGCGGAGCATCAGCGTGATTCCAGAGATGCTGTTTTAAGAACTGAGTGCAATATAATGATGCTTTAACATATTTAACATGAAAATAGCTGAGATCCTGGTGGGCCTGAGAAGACACAGAGGTGGCTGGCAGAGTTGAGGTGATGAAAACAGGTAGTGGGGGAGGGGGGGGCATTGGGGCAGGGGGAGAAAGGTTAGTCTGTGAAGCGTGGGGTTGGTTTTGCAAATGTTGCACATGTGCTTAGAGCAGAGAGAGAGAAGAAAGTTCAGAGAGAGAGAGAGAGAGAGAGTGTGTGTGTGTGTGTGTGTGTATTAAGGGAACAGACAGGTGTCAGACTCTCTCTCTCTCTCACTTCTCTCTGAGGACCACAGACATAATTAGACACAAACACTCAGGAGGGGTTCAGTGGAAACACACACACACACACACACACACACACACACACACACACACACACACACACACACACACACTTTCTCTGAGCTCCACCTGCCATCTAGTGGAGCAGAAAAGGCCTAATGATCTAAGGTGTGATTATCTTCGGTTGTCTCATTTCACTGCAGTTAAGGCCTCACAAAAGACAGCAGGTTTGGGGTCTGAAATGGGCTCTTCTTCAGTTTTGTTTCAGAGTTATGAGGCTAATGTAGGTAACAGGTAATGGAAGTCTATGACCCACCCGTTGGCATCAGTCAAACTGTATGTTCTTCACACACACACACACACACACACACACACACACACACACACACACACACACACACACAGTAATCTCTAATACACTTACCCCTGTGGGGTTCTGGTATACAGAAGCCCATTACTGCATTCCAGCACCAACCTCATGATGTTTAAATAATAAGTCACTGTTTTGGGCACTTTTTTCACATTTCCCATAAGTTTGTTTTTTTATGTCCTTATGTTTAGATACTATCTCACTATGTTTAGATAATAACTTCTTATGTTTAGATAATGTCTCACTATGTTTAGATACTATCTCGTTATGTTTAGATACTATCTCGTTATGTTTAGATACTATCTCACTATGTTTAGATACTATCTCGTTATGTTTAGATACTATCTCGTTATGTTTAGATACTATCTCACTATGTTTAGATACTATCTCGTTATGTTTAGATACTATCTTGTTATGTTTAGATACTATCTTACTATGTTTAGATACTATCTCGTTATGTTTAGATACTATCTCGTTATGTTTAGATACTATCTCACTATGTTTAGATACTATCTCGTTATGTTTAGATACTATCTCACTATGTTTAGATACTATCTTGTTATGTTTATATACTATCTCGTTATGTTTATATAATATCTCATTATGTTTATATACTATCTCACTATGTTTAGATACTATCTCACTATGTTTAGATACTATCTCATTACATTACGATGTTGGATATAGTTCACATTGATGTGTTCAGTCTAAGAAGTGGTGAGGAAATCAGATTTAGACGTTTACCTTAGTGAACAAATCCTCTACAGAAAGTAAACACAGCTGTACATTTTAGACACAGTATCTGTTAGTTTACTGAATTTAACATCAGAAAAATACAGATTTATTTTTTCAATTTGATATATGTAGTACATTTAAATATGAGCAGAATTGTTTCTGTAGAGGATGTGAAATTTTCCCATTATTATGAAAATCAGAAGATTAAAATCAGAATAAAAATAAAATAAAGAGGAAAACTTCAGAAACCCGTGTGGAATTTAAAGTACATTATTTCACTGATGCATCACTTTATACTCTGATCATCAATCAAACATGAGGTTATTATACTGAGCAGCATATTTCAGGTTATTGGTTAATTTAGACAGGTTATTAAAGTTGGCCTACAGTCCAGGCCTGCTTAAGTCACTGAACTGAAGAATGTATGGGCTGTTTTTCTCACCTGCTAGTATTTAAATAAATAAATAAATAAATAAATAAATAAATAAATAAATAACAAAAATTAAAAACACACCATTTTAATGTTGTTTTTAAAGAATTAAATGTAATGTCCATGTTGGCTGTTGCTGTGTACAGTTACAGATGGTTTATTCCTCAGTTTGTTTATTGATAATAACTTATTATCACTCAGAAATCATATCATTAATATTTGACTGTAGATTATGTACAAGAGTGAGGCCACTTTTAGGGTAAATAAACTGGGTTAATGGGTTAAAAACATCTTGGGGCTTTTAATTTTTTTACCGCCCCATTAAACACCAAAACACAACCCAATTCTAAACATATTGATATAAATGACACTGAATGAGATTTAAAAGTTTCAGTGTCAGAGAAACTTAGAGGTTTCCATTCAATGAAGCTGCAACCCTCACACCAGCAGAGGGCGCCAAATGACCACCTTTAAACACTGCTCCTGCTCATGAAGGGTAGGCCTCTAAGAAGGTCAGCATTGAAGGAGTACTCAGGTCAAAGCTGTCAGAGCTGATTAAACTGAACAAAGAGCTGGGCTGCACCAGTATGAAGATTAGACCAGTCTAACTGGTGGTTCGGTTGACTGTCAGCACTGGTCACGGTCTGGTCTCGCCGAGGCCTGTTTCTGCTGTACGATGGAGGAGGTTTCGAGCTCTGGCCGAGGCTGGTTTTGTAAAGTCACTGAGTCATTTGTATGGTGTGTGTCATGGCGTGAGATGTAGATGTTATCAGTGGGTGAGGCTGTGGTTGGGTTTCCATTGTGCTGTGCTGAATGTCATCATCTCCACTCCTGACCCTGATCCCTGTAGAGATGGAGCAATACTGCTGAACCGAGTCTCTACTGGTTACTGCTCAGTAATGAGTGGGTTAAATGGGTAAATATAAAGGATCCTTTAACAGAACACTGAGAATCTAGAATAGGAACCATTGGAATGATGGATCTTCATCCAGCACTTTTGAGATGAGGTGGGGTGCTGGCACAACGAATGAGTGGGTGTCCTGCACATGGTCCAAAAATAGTCAAACCCAGAAGGAATCAACCAACCTCATTGGTGTCATGCCAGGCTGTCTTCAGTGACGAGTCCTGCTTTTGTCTTGATGGAGACGATCAACAAATCTGTGTGTGGAGGCACTGTGGTCAGCACCAACATCAACGGTTTGTTGTCACACATCCAGAAGGTCTGGTGTCATGGTTTGGGTGCAGTTTCATACAATGCCAGATCATCTTTGGTCTTCATGACCTAATTTTACGTTAATGAGGTTCTGCAAATAATGGTTCTACCTTTTCTGAACACACACTCCGGTGCTCTGTTCCAACAGGACGACGCTCGTCCACACACTGCTGCCGTCTCAAGATCTCGTCTTGAAGACACAGATACCATGCCGTGGTCAGTCTCATCTCCAGACCTGTCCCTGATTGAAAATGTGGGATGCAATTGGACACTCTGTCAACACTCCACCCCTACCACACCATCTGCAGAACTGAGTGAGAACATTCAAGCTGCATGGGATGGATCATCACAGGACACCATTAGGAACCTCTGGAACGTCTGGCATGTTGTGTTAAACCCGATGCCATAGTGAGAGACACCATTTCTGTAGGTGTAGAACAATCCTTCCCAGTAGCACTGCAATCCCACACTTTCTTCTGAGATTCGGTTGAAGTTTCCCACACAGGGTATGGCTGCTCCAGAGAGTCCTATTGTATTGGCAATACTTATAATGTGTGTAATGTATATGACATTATTACATACAGTTGATATTGTGGAAACTATTAAGGACAGAATTAAGGCTTTACTGGGGTTGGGACTGGTATGTCTGAATTTTGTCCCACATTTACCTTTAGTAACGTACCACGAGTTCTCAAAACAACAAACATGGATTCTGTTGTGGAAATGGATCAGATGCAGCAGTGCTGCTGGAGTGTTTAAACCCCTCAGTGTCACTGCTGGACCGAGAACAGTCCACCAAGCAGAAATGTCCAGCCGACAGCGTCCTGTGGGCAGCGTCCTGTGAGCACTGATGAAGGACTAGAGGACGACCAACACAAAGTGTGTAGAAACAGATGAGCTTCTGTCTCTGACTTTACATCTACAAGGTGGAGACACTCGGATGGAGTGTCTTATAGAGTGGACAGGGAGTGGACGCGGTGTTTAAACACTCCAGCAGCACTGCTGCGTCTGATCCACTCGTACCAGAGCAACACACACTAACACACCACCACCAACACACCACTATTGCATATATGGATTTGGTTGCATTCAGAGGCAGGAGAATTACTGAGTGAGGTCAGAATGTTGGATGATCACCACCCCACCTCATCCCCAATTCCCTAGCTGATCCAAAAGTACTGGGTGGAGCTCCATTATTCCAGAGAATCCAGTTCCACTGCTCCACAGCTCAATGCCGGGGGAGGGGTTTATACCCCTCTAGTCCAACAGGTTCATGTTTGTTTATTTGCTCCAGAGAGTTCTATTCTAGACAAGCTGTCTGTGCTTTTGCACATTTGTGTCAGCACCGGGGGAAAATTATAGTAGACAGTTGGACACCCTGTAGGTCCAGTTTGAAGCTAAAGAAGCAAACTTCTTTAGTTTTGCTGATCAGTCAACAAAAGCCTTGTGGTCACTGACCGACTGGAGACAACAGGGCTGAGCCGACACGCTGCCAACTGTGAGTCACAGAAGATTTTCGAGAAAGGCAGAGTTGTGCCTGTGCCCTTTCTCTCCACATAAACATTCACTGCTCTCGCCTCCCTCGTGGGAAGTGTGTCGGAGCTGTAAGCAAACACGCAAGTGATGGTTCCCCGCAGCACTCCATATGCACTCTTTGGAGGAGGTGTTAATTGGTGCACAATGAAGCGTAGAGATAAAAGGTAAGGAATTGTGTTGTATTTGAAAGAATCATAATCATGATCTTCTGCTCATTTATGTTAAAATAATCTTTGTTCTCTTTATAGTTCAGTTATTTCTTTCATCCTGAAGAACATCTTACTCAGCTACTGCATGAATATGGGCTTCTGGTAAAGGACTGTCCCAACCAAATGCACCCAAAAGGAATCAACGAACTGCACTGGTGTTGGTTGGTGCCAGGCCATCATGGAGTCACTCAGATTGGCAGTGGCCACCTTCAAGGATGAGTCCCACTTTTGTCTTTGTGCAGACATCCAACGAATCCATGTGTGGAGGTACCGTGGTCAGCACCAAGATCAACGTTTTGTTGTCACAGGTCACACGTCCAGAAGGTCTGGTGTTATGGTGTGGGTGCAGTTTCATACTATGCGAGATCACCTTTGGTTTTCATTACAGACACTTTAACAGATGAACGTTATGTTAATGAGGTTCTGCAACCAGTGGTTCTACCATCTCTGAACACACACGCGCTCGTCCACATTCTGCTGCCATCTCAAGATCTCGCCTTGAAGACACTGATACTACGCCGTGGTCGGTCTCATCTCCAGACCTGTCCCTGATTGAAAATGTGTGGGATGCTATTGGACGCTCTATCAACACTCCACCCCTACCACACCATCTGCAGAACCGAGTGAGAACATTCAAGCAGCTTGGGATGGATCATCACAGGACACCATTAGGAACCTCTACACCTCCATGCAGAGATGTCTGGCATGTTGTGTTAAACCCGACGCCGTACTGAGACACTTTTTGGATGATGAGTAAAGTCTGAATCCTGTGAATTCCGGTTAAAAGCTGGAACTCCAGCTTTTGGAAAGTCATAAATCACCACATTATGAAAGTGAAATTGAAAATGTTCTATATATTTATCCACATTTGAAGGATATTTACTGCAGAACTGAACAAAAGAACGTTGTCTGCCACCAGCAATACCTCTCAGTACGTCCCACTTCCTCTTTTTCCAGACAGTCTCTGTTTGTGATTTAAAATATGCTCCCAGTTGAGATTTTAATCTTGCATAAAATGTCCATGATTTGGTATCGATATCATAATTGCCACTGTTGGTCTAAATCAGGGGTCACCAGCCCTTCTCCTGCAGAGCTACTTTCTTGCAGGCTTCAGATTCAACCCTAAACCACCCACCAGATTCCACCAGGTGGGTGAAATTTAACCTCCGGGAGCAGGGTTGGTGACCCCAGGGGTAAATGTTCCTGCATCTACATCAACAATTGGTTAAACTAGTTCCCACCACAGCTGATTGACCACAGTGTCTGAAGAACCTTCAAAGTCCCAAAGAACCCTGATTCAATAAAGTTCTTCAAATCTCTATTACATACAAGGATCTTTATAAAAACCAACAGAGGTTCTGTGGCTTTGCTCCAGGAGCCACGTGAAGCATGTGAAGCACATCCTGAAGAGCGTAGGCAGGCAGGAGCAGTGAAACAGGAGGATTAACATTGGCTTGCGTTGAGATATTTGTCCCAAAACTGTTCTCCCATATTGCGCCAGCTGTTTGTGCAATTCCTGTAATATCCTTCCTCATTCAAACGGTTCACTAACAGCTCTGGTTGAGCAAAGCGAATGCCACAATGTTTTATTTCCAGATCTTCAATGCCCCAAAAAGTCTTCACTGGACAGTGAACAATTTCTGTCCAAAAACATTTGTCCATATAGTGCACAAAAGCTCGCCTTGTGTGTTTCAGGTGGTAGTAACTTCAGGCTTCATAGGGGGGATTCATAGATTGAGTAGAGGTGGTACAGTGCAGTGGTTCTCATTGGATGTGTGGAAAATGGGTCACAAAGAAGATGTTAATGATTGGCTAAAAGGAGTGATGTGCTTTGGGCCCAACTGTGGCCCAAAGAAGGAGTGAGCTTTTTGCATCCCACTCTGCTCCATATGTTCATGGTCTGCATTTCCTTGTGGAGAGTTCTTTCAGAAATGGGTCGTGAAGGACCTGCACTGACTTTTAGAAGCATTTCTTGCCTGGAAGTGAAGTGATTTTCATGTACAAGTTATGAAACAGCTGTCAAAGTCCATCAGTTTCAGCTTTTGTATTTAGTATGGATTGTTAATTATCAACTGTGAATTATCCAGGCTTATTATGGGTTATTCATTATCTACTATGAATTATTCTGTGTCCACTATTACTTATGCAGTGTTTACTACAGTTTGTTCAGTATCCACTACGAATTATCCAGTGTTTACTTCTACAAGCGGTTCTTGTCTGGAGTTGGAACAAAAAGCCTTTGGGCTCAGTTATTGGGCTCTTTTCAGGCCTGAATGGAATGATGGAGCATCTTCCAACACTTTGTGATGAGTTGGGGAGTTGGGGATTAGGTGGGGATCATCCAACATCCTGACCTCACTAACACTCTTGTCACTGAACGCAACCAGATCCTGACAGCAATGTTCCAGAATCTACAAGAAAGTATTCTTTGGACAGTAGAGACAGTTACTCCAACAAGAGAAGTGTCCATATGGTGTTCATATAGTGTCCATAGTGTTCATATAGTATCTATTTAGTGACCATAGTGTTAATATAGTGTCCATGGTGTTCATATAGTGTCCATAGTGTTCATATAGTATCTATTTAGTGACCATAGTGTTCATATAGTGTCCATGGTGTTCATATAGTGTCCATAGTGTTCATATAGTATCTATTTAGTGACCATAGTGTTCATAGTGTCCATATGGTGTTCATATAGTGTCCATGGTGTTCATATAGTGTCCATAGTGTTCATATAGTATCTATTTAGTGACCATAGTGTTCATATAGTGTCCATGGTGTTCATATAGTATCTATTTAGTGACCATAGTGTTCATATAGTGTCCATATGGTGTTCATATAGTGGTCATTTAGTGTCCACGGTGTTCATATAGTGTTCATATAGTTTGCATAGTATCCATATAGTGTTCATAAGCCTCAGAAAATTGCAGGCCTGACTAAAGCGATAGATTTAACCTTTCATTCAGGAGGAGTTGAGAGACTGGCACAGCGTGGAGCGATTTGTGGCTTGCCTTTTGAAAAGCCCTTGAACTTGACAATTTGCAAAAATTGCTGCTTTGAAATGATGTTAAAATGCAGCTGGTCGAAAGCCAGAGGTGCTTCCATAATGCGAAATTAAAGCAGTAAATCATGATGTCCCACTTGATAGATTCTGACCCAGAAGAGTGCGTGTAGTGAGTTCCGGCTTGTCTATTGTTAACGACCCTGTTTAACAGTGCAGCGCTACGCCGGGCAGACGTAAACAGAGCTCTGTTGTGCTGCTCTGGAATATCTCGGCTGGGAACCAGCGCGGCCTCAGACAAAGCAAGGCTGCGGCTGCAGGCCAGAGAAAGAGCCACACTGTTCGCCGACTTGGAACAAGCAGTCATTGTGCTGTTGACTGAGGAACACTGTTGGTTAGGTTAGAGCCCTGTAAGACCGTGGTAGCAGGGCACCTTACCAGCACACCCTCCAACCCAGTTCCAGAACTGTCTCTTTAATGGTGAAAAACAGTGCAGGGAGGTCAAAGCCACGAAGTCAGAGCCACAACGTCGGCAGATTTTGTTGCTTTTGGCTGTTCCTCTTCAGCTGATGGAGTGTACTTGCCATGAGTCATTTATGGTTACATCACGCTCATGAAGAAGGCATCAGCACCCTTGACTAGTAAACGCAAAGGTCACGGCACCCGCCACAATGACCCTGATATTTCACTCTGACCGTTTCGGAGCAGTGCATCAGATGACTCTGTAAAGCCCTCGGGAACATGTTTTTGCGTAAACATCTGAGTAATCAGAATAAGGAAAGCAGGGGCAGGTCCAGTCCGTCTTGTGGGCCACCACACAGATCTATCAGGAAACCTGATATTGTCGCCGTCCAATGAGGGCATGTAAAATAAGAGCCCTTTCCATGCTTTACCCCAGCCAAGAGCCCATGATTTGCGCCACATTAGGCATCTTATTAAGTGCCTGCCTTCAGCAGGGCCTCTGTTATGTTTGAAGAAAACCAGGTGCTCTGCAGTGGACGGTGGGTGTCGGGCCACTTTCTGGGCCTGCGCCGCTGCGCCGTGAGGCAAAGCAGCTGCGGTCTGAATGGCTTTAACACGCCATGAAATGGAGAAATAGCCCCCCATTAGCTGAACAAGCTGCCCAGCATATGTGTGTTTATGGAGGCTGTTTGCTAGCCGTTAGTCCCCCAAGGGACTTGTGTGAGCGTCCTGTTCATGACCCCGGCGATGGGTCCGCAGGCAGGCGTCCCACTTCTCTTAAGTGGATGCACCCTCGCAACACAGTGGCGACGAGGATGACTCAGGGAGGGCGGTTTAGTGTCTAGCCGAGCATGAAGCATTCCTGGGCAAAAAAGTGAAAAGTAGCACAAAAAGACCAAGCCTGGCTCCGGGGGTCCATCACAGCCCGCCGCAAAGCAGGCCCCGGACCAACGGCATGTTACAGTAACTCCTCTTCAATCACAGCAGAGGGAAACAAGGCCCCCTGGCCCGACCGATGATAGTAATTGAGAGTCGATGATGGCAGGCCCTGAAGGGGGCCGGAAAGAAACAGAACGGTGGGCTCTCTAAAAAAAAGGCACTGTGGTTCGGTGGAATTGAAGGGCTGATTGGACCAGGGCCCGGGTCTGCGAGGGGATCAAAGCCATTAGAGAGAGAATCAAAGGGCAAGTGCCGAAGTGCCGTGCCAGGGCCGGCCTCCACATTCACTCTGATTTGGACTCGCCGCGGAAATGGAATTGCAGAGCTTTTATGAAAGGCCGCCGTCTGAACTCGGGAGGCTGCCTGGCTGAAGAACTGGCTGGAGAACATAAAAATAAATGTATTGTGAGGAGTTGATAAAGACTGTCTGCTCTGGCTCCCCTTATTCAGCTCAGATTGTGGTTTTAAGTGTCTTGGCTTGACCACTGCTGCCGCTGCAGACCAAAGAGCACAACACTACAGATGGCATAATTCCACGTTCTCTTCTCTGTGCAGCGCTAGGATAAAGGTTCCTAAGCTCATCATTTTTAGAGCAGGCAGTGATTCCAGCGATTATGTCATTTAAATTTGTATTTATATACTGATAATCCATAATATTATGACCACCTCCTTGTTTCTACACTTTGTATGCAATTTAATAAACAGGAGCTCTTTGTGGTTCTATAATTCCAGACTGTAGTTCATCTGTTCCTCTGCAGACTTTATTCTCCTCCTTTCACCCTGATCTTCAATGATCAGGACCCCACAGGACCACCACAGAGCAGCTATCATGTGGGTGGTGGGTCATTCTCAGCACTGGCACAGGAACCGCTGGGGTCACCAGGCCTGGTTCCTGAAGCATCCTGTGTTCCTGCAACTAGCAGAGTCTGGAGGTGATGAGCTGCTCTCCAGTGTCAACTCCACCATATTCTCATGAAGTCACTGTGGTGTTTTATTATTTCACCAGCTGTGATTAGAGCTTTCTCTAGTGGGTGGAGTTTATGTAAATGTGATGTAACAGTTTTGGTCTTTTGGAATCGGCCTGTTCTACAGCTTGTTTTGCTGCTGCTGGATGTTCTTCTGAAGGAGGAACCGCAGTGTTTGAGGTTCACTGTTCATCACTAATGTTCTGAACTTATTATTCAGTTGCCGTGATCTGATCTATGTTTGTTATTTTGTGCAATTCTGTCATACACTATATGGACAAAAGTATTGGGACACCTGCTTGTTCACTGTTTCTTCTGAAATCACAGATATTAGACAGTTTCTCCTGCTTTTGTTGGAGTAGCTCTACTGTCCAGGGAAGACTTTCTACTAGATTCTGGAGCATTGCTGTGAGGATTTGATTGCATTCAGTGATAAGAGCATAGTGAAGTCAGGATATTGAATGATCACCACCTCATCACCAACTCCCTACAGGATGAAGCTCCATCATTCCAGAGGACACAGTTCCACTGACCACAGCTCAATGCTGGGGGTCTAGAGATTTTCTAGACCATTTTGATCTGCTCCAGAGAGTCCTGTTCTACTGGCAGTACTTCTCCACAGGGACTAGACTAGATGTGTGTGCATTTGCACATCTTTGTCAGCAATGGGTGCAGCTTAAGGTAGGTGAATGCATTCATTAGTAGGGGTGTCCACAAATACTTGGTCATACAGAGCATTTCAGGGTACAGGATCCGATCCAGTGTTTTCTGCTGGGATCACTCCGATAAGGGAGTGTGGGAACGCTGCCATCTCCATTAAAAAGACAAACAGCACCTCAGTCAGAAGCTCAGAAGGGCAAATATTCAGGATGAGGCACAAAACAGGGTGAGATATTAAGAGTCGTAAACCCTTTTAATGCCAGAGCCTACATATATCTCTGTTTGCACACACACACACACACACACACACACACACACACACACACACACACACACGTAAACCCAGACTACACCGCTTGGCAGAAGTACAAACTGGCACTCCCGGTGTTTGGATAAGATTTCATGTGTTCATCAATTGTTGGACGGTTCTGTTAACGTTCCTCTCACTCAGCACCGATGATCCATCGCAGGATCCGAGGCTGCAGTCGGCACCGTGTCTGCCTCACTAATGTAGTCCACTCTAAACTAACCCTGACAACCAGCCAGCTATGAAACCTCCTCACTGCCAGTTTTATAAGCCTGCAGCCTCCCACTGTAATAACATTTACAAAGCCGTTCATCACAAACCAACCGAATATCCCTGCTGGATGGTCGATGCTCTCGCCCCGTTTGGAGAAGTGCTGAGTCCAAGTGCAGGAACGTTCCTTTAAAAAGGTTTCCAGACACTGTGTCCAATTCTTATAAAAGCAGCATTAAAATCATAAAGGTGCTCACCTACAGAAAGCTGTAGAGCAGAATAACGAGAACCTCAACCACTGTCAGCAGAACCAAAGCAGGGCTGTGAAACGGGTCAATTCCCAAACCCCACAGCTGCAATGTAACAGTCGATTCATTGCGGTTTCGTTCACGTTACCAGTCTGACGTGACTCAAATCGGATCTTTTCGAATCAGATTTGAGGCTCGTCGATATGTGGTCCTTAATGCCGTCGGTGAGAGAAGCCAAAGCCCCAACAGAAACGCCTGTTCACCTGGCGGTCGATATGAATGGAGAGACCAAGGTTACGTTCACACAGCAGGTTAAAAAGGCCTGAATCTAAATAAGGAAGTGTTTTCAGGAGCTGTTGCTGGTGCTGGTGGAGGTCAGGCTTAGAAAAGAAAACAGTCCAAGAGAAAAGCCTGTAGGCAGTTTTGCTCCCTCCATTCTGTCATTGTAAGGCAGGTAATCATTTACATACCATCAGTCTCGATGGCAGAGAAGATAAAACAGCCTATTGACCCTTGTGTTGTCTTTTAACGGTCAGAAATGAGCCGCCGCCACATTTATTTGCAGAGAAAACCCACCTAAATCTACTTTTTTCGACATGAAATTTGATGACTTTTCCTAAAGTGACACCAAGATTGGAAAATGTGAAAAATAACCATCGTTTATATATCCAGTAAAACTGCATATATATAACCAGCTCCAGGGTACAAAGATTGGGTTAGGGTCATTTTTCTCTCTCTCACACACACACACACACACACACACACACACACACACACACACACACACACTTGATCAGTAGTCATTGCGAGTCTCTGCTGCAGCTGTGAAAGCTGTTCAGGCGGCTGAATCTTGTCCTAATCTAATGTTTGATTTCAGGGGTTGAGTGAAGGATTTGGGGTGTATACAGAATATTAAGACAACGTGAGGGCTTTAAAGCGATGAATTAAGTCCATTGTTTGTGTACAGAATTAGGAGAAACCTGGAAAAGAAAAAGGAAAAAGAAAAACGAGCTGCAGCAAAATTCCCTGCATTCACTGAGAGCAGACAGCTGAAGGTCTTTAGCTGTGCTCCACGGAGTCGCCACGAGGCACTGTGATGGTGTTATGTGTGCTCCATCAGGCTGGCAGTCTTGAAACGCAGGATTTTCTCTGCTTAAGTTGTTAGTGGGACTTTCTTGATTGTGGCCAGTGGACTGATTTATTCCCTAAGCAGCTCTTGTTGGGGAACAGTCGGACTGCCTTTTCTGAGTGAGGGACAAACAGGCTCATAATAAAGACGTGGTGGGTCATTCTCAGCACTGCAGTCACACTGACACGTGGGTGGTGTGTTAGTGTGTGTTGTGCTGGTACAAGTGGATCAGACACAGCAGTGCTGCTGGAGTGTTTAAACCCTGTGTCCACTCACTGTCCACTCTATTAGACACTCCTACAGAGTGTCTCCACCTTGTCATCATATCAGTGTGACTGCAATGCTGAGAATGACCCACCACCCACATAATATCTGCTCTGTGGTGGTCCTGTGGGGTCCTGATCATTGAAGATCAGGGTGAAAGGAGGAGAATAAAGTCTGCAGAGAAACAGATGAACTACAGTCTGGAATTATATTGCTCCTGATTGGCCAGAAGAGCTGATAGAATGGATACTGGGTGTAGAAACAAGGAGGTGTTCATAATGTTATGGCTGGTCATTGTATATCCATGCCAGAAGTCCATGGATATCAATATGCAAATTGATTAGGAGTGCTGTTACTTCAGGGGACTGGTCAGCGTGCTCATCCGTGTTTGTGCAAGGCATGGTGGTGGGACGTTCCATCTCGATCCACAGTGTCATGTGGGTACAAGAAATATATCACAAAAGGCATTACCACCCACAGGCGACAGCACAGTGAGTGACCATGGACGCGCAATGGTCATGACGGTCAGATATCACATCCTGCATCGCCTCACCTGGGCTTTAAGGTCATTAACTGGACCCTAGAGGATTGGCACGTGGTACGTTAAGTCATGGTACCAATTGTCTGAGCTGATGGTAGGGTTTGAGTGGTGCAGAACCCATGAATCCATGGACACCAGTTGAAAACAAGACAATGTGCAGGTTGGTGGTGATCCCATAGTGTCGGTGTATTCCCATGGCATGGGTTGGTCAGTGCCGTCATTGACTGCTGTCACTTCATTTCACTGCTTGGTGACCATTTGCAGCCCTTCATGGACTTCATGCTTCCCCACAATGATGGGATATTCCAGCAGCATAATACACCGTCATAGTGTGGATCGAGGAATATCAAATTCCTGCAGAACTTTGGAAATCGAACGTCCCATCCACCTGGCACCCACCATCGTGTGTCTCTCAAACTCCTTGCCATGAGTACGCAGTATGCTGTACCCAGTGTTCAACCTTACTCACAACTTAAACATGTATGGACATTCCCAAACCGTCCCCCGAAGTCATTTCATAATGAACGCACCCACTGATATCCCATGACGTTTGGCATGTTCTTGTTGCTGTGCTGAGAAGGTGGGGCTTAAACACACATGTTCACACATGAAATCATGTCCTTTTACACGTCCGGATGCAGTTTTAAGATTCCTAAAACAGGACGTGTCCGGGAAAAAGAAGACGCATGGTCATCCTAGTGCAAAATGAAGCATTATGGGGTGTAAACATCCCTTTGACACCACAGAACATGGCGCAACCACAATGTTATTCAACGGACTGATATCAGGCCAAGCCCAGACATCCTCTGGCTTTCCCCCTGCTGGCATTTGCGAGCAGTCTTGCAATCAATAGCAATGCTTTCAGCCTGCCAGTATCATGCCACCCGGATGAGAAATTGGCCTCGGTCCTGTGGGGCTGCCTGGTAGATCTAGCGGCGAAAGGCCCGTCTCGTTTTCGCCCAGCCGAGAGCGATCCATTGAGCAATATTGCTTGAGCCACTCACTGCATTCATTATTTAGAACAGCAGTTATGCAAGTTCACGAGCCCGTGTGCCAAATGTGACTCATGTAATTGCCCCGGGGTAAATCCGAGTGTGTGTATATCATTTCCCAAAAAGCGGCATTGCTCTACACCAAAGAGAATCCAAAGGTGTTGACACAAGACTGACTTCAGGTTTCACCTTCAAAGAGACGGCTTTTCCTCAGGTCAACTGGTCTATTTGGAATTACAGGGGTTTTACCGAGCGAGGAAAGTGCTTAGAAAGAGGAATTCCACCAAAAGAAACATGAAAAACAAAACATGTGACTGTTGGGCGGATGAGGGGGTTGCAGTTCCTCAGGCGTTCTGGAGCCAAGCAAAGTGCCTCATCACAATTCCAGCACATGAAGACACTTGCTTGGCTTTAGTCTACAGAAAACATTCTTAAAGCTGTTCACTCAATCATCTCAACATAGAGGACACTGTGGTTCTATAATTCCAGACTGTAGTTCATCTGTTTCTCTGCAGACTTTATTCTCCTCCTTTCACTCTGATCTTCAATGATCAGGAGCCCACAGGACCACCACAGAGCAGCTATTATGTGGGTGGTGGGTCATTCTCCGGTTCATGGTGGTGGTGTGTTAGTGTGTGTTGCGCTGGTACGAGTGGATGAGACACAGCAGTGCTGCTGGAGTGTTTAAACACTGTGTCCACTCACTGTCCACTCTATTAGACACTCCTACCTTGTTGCTCCACTACGATGTAAAAAGTCAGAGACAGGGATTTATAAACTTGACCGGAATGCCTCAAAGGGAGGCAATCAGGAGGCATCCGGACCATATTCCCAAAACACCTCGACGTGGAGGAGCAGCAGCTTTGATCCGAGTCCCTCTCGGATTACTGAACTCCTCACCCTGTCTCTAAGGGAGAGTCCAGAAACCCTGCGGAGAAGCTCATTTCAGCGGCTTGTAATCAGGATCTCATTCTTTCGGTCACTATCCAAAGCTCGTGGCCGTAGGTGAGAGCTGGAACGTAGGTTGGCCGGTAAATCGAGAGCCTTCTGTTTTGGCTCAGCTCTCTCTTCGTCTGACAGACCAGCTCAGAGTCAGCAACACTGCAGACGCGGCACCAACCTCCCGCCAACCTCCCGCCAACCTCCCGTTAACCTCCCGTTAACCTCCCGTTAACCTCCCGCCAACCTCCCGCCAACCTCCCGTCAACCTCCCGTCAACCTCCCGTCAACCTCCCGTCAACCTCCCGTCAACCTCCCCCTCAACCTCCCCGTCAACCTCCCGCCAACCTCCCGCCAACCTCCCGCCAACCTCCCTCTCCATCACAGTTTCATTCCGGGCAGTAAACTGTAAACAGGCCTGTAAAACTGCATCTGATCATCTTTGACCTCAAGCAAAGTCACACACTCACTATTTACACACCAAACACCTGACGTTCTGAAAGTAGCCTCTCAGCTGAAATCCCTCCCTGCTTGCCATGACGACTGAACTGGGCCGGCGCCGCTCCACCTCTCCATCGGGCCGGTTCCAAAAGAACATCTGACAACAAACTCTTAAGAGAATGTATTCGACATGGTTTATTTCAGAGCTTTTGGGCTTTTAACGGAGTAGAACAAAACCGAACCATATCCAAACCCACCCCCCACCTCCCGCCCCCCCCAAACTGGTATAAATGGTTCACTATGCTTAAAGGTACACAAACTCTTACAGCACTAAAATGTATGAAACAGATTTCAAACTCTTTTTTTTTTTATGTTTTTAATGTCCAGTCAAACCTCTGGTTTTGAAGAAGCTGTAAAATCCGACGGATGTGGTTCACTAGGACCAACAGTAGATTGGCACAGTGAGACGACCAATAGGACGAGCCAAGGATGAATACTAACCAGAAGCAATGAATTGGCAGGTTGGCACTGGGCAGGCTTCAGCTTCGGCCAGGCAGGCAGAGGAATCCGACTTCTCTCTAGCAAACCCCTCCCACCAATAGACAGAATCGTCAACTACGAGGCACTATAATGTTTAACAGTATCCATAAATAGGTACACTAGTTTTTTCTTTTTTTCTTTTTTCTCTTTTAGCAGGAATGGTTTAGAAGCTTAACTGCGTCCTTTAAAACGTCCAGGAGGATCCAGGTCCTTTTCTTCTCGTACAGTTCGCTGCTGGTTGTATTTGAAAGGTACAGTATTTTCCATCTAATGACCCACAAGCGGCTTACATTCACTCTCCCTAGGGGGGGGGGGGGGGGGCAAACAAACAAACAAACAAACAAACAAATAAAACCACCTACAACAGATTTGGGTTCTGGCCAACGGGCATCGATGTGCCCAACCTTCATACGAATAAAATATGATCTCTTTAAAACATCCGTTTTCTCTTAACAAAATAAATCTCATCCATTAAAATGGTGCACAGAGCAAAAAAGTAACAGATCTCCATATATATGTATGAATGTCTGTATACACACACACACACACACACGCACACACACACACACACACACACACACACACACGCTTTATATACACACACTATTTCGGCAGACAGAACACAAATTAGTTTGTGGTTGTAAACAGCTTGGCTCATTTGTTCTCTCTCTCTCTCTCTCTCTCTCTCTCTCTCTCACGCTGTAGCTCTCTTTCTCCCCGTAATCATTCTTGGCTCCGGTTTCAGCTCCTCGAAAACCACGAGGTTTTGTGCTTGTAGACAGTCGTGGAGTGAGGCTCGGTAAGCGCACACCTTTACACCGCCACGGCAGTGAATTAGGACACTGTCCCGACTCTCGCAACACTCAGCGAAACCAAACCACAGGCCTCGGAAATCAGGCGTCTGAGGGTTTTCCGGACGGTCGCATTTGGGATCCTTAAGGGAGTTCGAGGCACTTTGCCCCAAAAGGTAGGAAATACTGAGAAAAGTGTGGGCCAAGACACGGACAGGCAGATTAAAGGACGTCTTGACGGAGTATAAGGCCATTGCACCTTTACGAGAACAACTCCTTCCTCTTCATCCCATCGAAACTTGGTGTCGGGGCCACGTACAGCTTGGGCCACTAACCGCTCTGCTCCTTTAAACCCGTGCAGGTCTCAGGAGGGAGCGACTGGTGTCTGGGTTCAGGAATTTGGGTCTTTCAGAGGGAGTGAACAAGCCCTTTAGTTCTCCTCCTCGTCGCTGATGTCCTCCTCCCCCACAGCCTTCTCCGGGATGGCCTCTAGGCTGCGACGGGGTTTGGATTCGGAGCCTGCAGATGGGGTCGCTGCTGCACCACCCTTGGCCAAGTTGCAGGTGAGTGCGGCGTAATGTATCTGCTTAAGGTTCTCCGACACCTCGGCTCGCGCGTGCTTCAGCAGGTCCGCCTGACCCTGAGGGGACAACAAAACAGACAAGGGTGGGGTTTCAATTCACGATGCACCAATCATAAGCTTTTTTCATAGATTCCAGATCTATGTAAAAAGTGGTTCCCCACCATGGCCCTGGAGTAACCCTGGAGATTCACACTGCTCGTCAATGTATCATCAAAGCAATGTTCTACAGTGTTCTGTAACAATGGTTCACAAAAACGGTCTTGGAGAACCACTGAAACGTGATCCAGGAGCAAGAGAATTTCAGAAATTCAAATGTGCAGAGCAGGAGACCCTCCAGCAGAGGTTTGGGAACCACTGCTCCATAACGGTTGCCTTGAGAACCTTCTGGTCTAATTCACAGTCAGTGGTACTTAAATCGGAGGGTGCGGCCGAGGCCTGGAGGTAAGAAAAGCAGCCTTGCAAACAGAAGGTTGTCAGTCGGAGACCCTAAACCAAAAGGCTGTGACTGAAGTGCCCTTCAGCAAGGCACCTAACCCCAAACTGCTCCCTTGATGCCACAGCAGAGGCTGCCCACCACTCCGGGCATGTGTGCTGACCAGTGCGTATGTCTGCAGTTGAAGACCACTGCTGGACAATGTATACATGACCCAATTAGAAACTGGCCAAACTGCTCATTATTTGTGTTCTCAGGCTCCATAAGTGCCTGAGTCATGCACTGATTCTCTGATGATTCTCACAGAACACAATCGTGTAGCTCGAGGTTATTATTTGTTTATAATGACAAACATGTCACTGCAGCCACTAAATCAAAAATATTAAAGAAAGAAATCAAAGGTGTTAATGGGATGAAAAAGACCGAGGTGCTGGAAACCTGAATCAACCACACAAACGGGGCTTCGTTACATCACTGCACGAACCCCTCGACGGCTGGAACCAGAGTCATACAGGCAGGAAAATACGTTACTCCTGCTTCTGCAGAACAACGGTATAATAAATCCATTCCAGCAACACAGGAGAGCACGACGCACTGTCACAGTGACTCCCTGCGTCCCGCCGGAGCTGAATGCAGTGCTGAGATGAAAACAAACGTGGACTTTACAGGAAAAAGGAAAAACACACACACGTCAATAAGCAGCTCATCTGTGGGTCCGATACTTATTATTTATCATCATCGAGTAAATAAACATTCAAAAAACTTATGGGATCAAAGGGAACTGCATCTAGTACATAAACATACTTGTTTATAAAAATATATAAAGAAATAAATAAATTAATATATAATAATGAGCACAAACTGTGTTACAATATTCTCATTTCTTATATATATATATATATATATAGATTTTGTCAACTAAGGAATTTTGATTTGAACATAAATTATAATTTTGTTAGCAGATTATTTGGAAACCAGTGTAATAGTTGGTCACTATTACTGGTGACATAATCACACATTTCTTGTAAACTGTCGATTAATCAAAATGTGAGCGTAATCATAAGTATTGTGCCACATCACACGGTCAGTGCGAGGTTAGTGGGAGGTGTGGGAGTTTAATTCACCTGTAGTTTGGCCTATTTTTATTCATGTTTATAAAACACAGACAGATGGTGTTGAGATGTTTGTATGTCTTGATCACTGTTTTTGTTTTTGTGTCTGTGTCTTTTGGGTCAATGACATCATTAGCCCCGCCCCCTCTCATTGAGAGCAGTAAACATGCACTGGAAGCTGGGATTTACTTCAGTCAGAAACGAGCTAAATTTAATAGCTGATTTCTACACAGGAGTTATTTAGTATTTGATTCATAATGATAATAATCTGTGATTTCAAAAGTTGATGAATTCAATTGTCAAAATCGTCATTTATATATCGGACAAACCCAGCAGTTACCAAATCGTTCTGGATAACCAGTGTTAACTTTGACTGAATCGTCCAGCTGCAGTTTAGGGGGTCAACGCAGATCAATATTAACAGGCTGGACAGATTTTGGACATCGAGCAGGTCGCCGTTGCTTAAAGGCGACAGATGGTCCACTTATGTTCCTTGGCGATGGGATGGAGTCGCTCAGACTGATCTACAGAGCTGAGTGAGTTTCACCAACGCCAATCCTGCTGATCCTCCACACATCCACTTAGACTTACCGTGTTCTCTAATTAATTATGTAGCCTGGCAAAGCAGCTCGCCAGGATAAACAACAGAACTGACCTTAAGGGAAACGAACAAGGGACCATGTATTAATCAAAGGGCAGTTTCAGCACGAAGCACAATCTTTAATTAACAGATGCAAATGTGACTTATTTTAAGGGTCAAATAGACATTATTACAGAGGGGAGACTCTCATATTTTAGATGACGATCCCTGCATTTAAATGAATGGGTCAGCTGCTGTCCACTCTTTGTCCATCTCCATTATGAGGTTGTTTAAATTGGAGCTGAAATGAAACGGCTGTCCGGAGTGAAGGAGGAAGTATGCTTCTAAAGCTTCACACGAGAACAGCAACGAAACAGCACCGTTTACCCCCAGATCTCCTACTGACCGACTGGCCTCACGGTGACTTCGGTTTAAAACCACCTCTTGAATGTGACCTGATCGTCTGCACGTTCTCTGACGTCCCCCTGACTGTGGTTCGTCCTAATCGCCACAGTGACTGCACTCAATAATCCCACAGCTGCCAAAGATCTGATTTTGTGAGTGTTTACATGCAGTTGAGTAATCAGACATCAGGCAACAATCTGCCTGCTCGAGCCCCTGATCAGGGACAGCTGCAGCTCGTCAGGTAGAGTGCAAGCGCAGAGAGAACAGGATCTAAGCTGTGTGCTGTGCGGGGAAGTGCATGTAAACAGACTGTGACTGATCCGCATTACTTGTTCTACGTTGTCCCCGTTTGTAATTGGTTCTATTGACCACCATGTTTGTTCTAATACCTCGCCTTCACTGCAGCTCATCCTAATTACTACACTGTTTGTTCTGAGATCTCCCCCTGCCTGTAATTGGTCCTGATGGCTAGGTACTCGCTCTGAGACTTCTCCTGCGACTGTAATTGACCCTTAAAACATCCCCTTGACCGGGACTGTTCCTGATCACCACGGTATTTGCTCTGGAACCTCCCCCTGACTGCTTTTGGTCCGAATCACTGTCATATTTGTTCTGAGACCTCCTGCTAAATGCAAATGAATCATCACCTCGTTTATTCGGAGAACTTCATTATACCTTAAATTTACAGTCCCCGTCATTCCCACTCCAAACCCAATGCCTCTGGAACCGCACTACAGAACTTTGGTGGAGCTGAACGGGATCTCTCTCCGGAACTGCCTCCAGAACTGCATAATCCGAGTCATACTGGTGTAAAACCCTGTAATATTACTCTACCACATCGGTCCACATGCTTCTGTCACTTCAGCCGCTGCTTCTGCATCTCTCAGCTTGTCCACAAATGCATGTGTACAACTGTCCACAAGGGGCCATTCAAAGCGTGATCTGTATTTACAGCAGGTGTATAAAAGTGAATTACTGCAGGGTTTCACCTTCAGAATGGTGATGTTCCAGGTGAAGCTCTCCACGGACTTGTGCAGCTTTCTACCCTTCAGACCCTCCTTCACTGCCATGTCATGGAGGTTCTCATGGAATTCCATCGCTGGAAGACAAAACACAAAACACCACTTTACTCTCCAAACATTAATTAACAGCTCCTAAATGCTGCGTCTGCTTTTATACAGTCTACGTACATTGAGATACGTGATGAAGCACCAAACTGTACAGAAGTGGACTCAAAACTGCCTTTTATGGACACTGTCCTCATTTTACTGGTGGCCTTTACTGTGTCCACTCTATTAGACAATCACACCTAGTTGCTCCACCTTGTTGATGTAAAGTCAGAGACAGAAGCTACAAGGTGGAGCAACTAGGTGCGAGTGTCTAATATAGTGGACAGTGAGTGGACACGGTGTTTAAACACTCCAGCAGCACTGCTGTGTCTGATCCATTTGTACCAGCGCTCTGTGGTGGTCCTGTTTTGCTTGATTGGTCCATTGAATGACCACAGGATATTGTTATTTGCAGGATCTACATAATTGCTGTAAATCTATCCATGCAGTTCTTCAGTGTTCGAGAAGAAGGAATGATACACAGTACATCCGGGGAGTCACAGTAACGAGACATCGTTATAATGAAAACTGAAGTGAAACAACCACAAATGTCACCGTTAGCCTGTCGGCCCGCTTTCGCTTTCAGTACCCGTGAGCTCGTTTTCGCTCCAGCGAGTCTGTGATGAATCACGAGGTTCTGGAAAGCACCTTGACGCTGCGCTGGAGAAAAGGAGGTTATTACGTTGGTGAGGATTAGTGCCAGTCATGTGTGTGAGGTGGAGACACACAGGGCCTGCTCGGCATCGCTGTTCAAAGTCCGAGCAGGGGCACCTGCTTCCCGGAGTGTCCGGGAGCCCAGAACGAGGAGGGTAAACGAGAGTGACGGGACAGGTGGCTGACAGAGAGAGGGGGACAGAGAGTCAGCGAGAGAAAGCAAAAAAGAAGGAAAAGGGAATGGGGGCTGGGTTGGTGAGGGAGCGTGGGCACAGTACACAGACATGGAATCCTTTCAGACTGCATTAGCATCAAGGCAGGCAAAAGAGAAGGGATTTGTCACCCAAGGAGCTTCCGACTCCTTTCCCCCCCTCGTCTCTTCTCCAGCAGTTCCTCCTGAGCTGAAGGATGGGCCTGGAGAGGAAGCGTCTCAGACCTGTCAGCTCCCCCCACCCCACCAAAACATCAAGGTCCGCCTGGCTTGGCAGGCTGTGTGATCTAGCCGAACTGTAGAACCTGCAAATTTCCTCATACGCATGAGATAACTCGGCCGGGGGGACCATGGCGACCAGGCGAACCCCGGACTCTCTGACACATCAACGGTAGAGCAGAATAAGCTCAATGATCTCCAAGTTGATGTCCAAGGAGACGTTGACCGACGAGGTCATTAAGTGACCCAGCTGGCCAGTAGGGCGAGATGTCATAACAGGAGCCTCATTTCTCAATATTTTTCATTTTGATTCCATTCAATGCAGGCATGTAGGGGGTGATTCAACTACAGGTATTTCTATTGTATATTATAGAACAGTTGGCTTCAGCCACGCAATCTGATTGGTTGAGACACTCTCTACTACTGTTGTTATTGCTGTGTACTGAAAATGGCTACTTTCTGACCTCTGGTCAGTCTGGCCCAGAATTCTGAGAATTCAGAAGAGTCTCCTCCGTGAGGAGCTGGAGATGAACATGAACATGATCAACCTGCATACAGACTCTGACTGATCAGAGAGAGGGGGCGGGGCTGATGATCAACCTGCATACAGACTCTGACTGATCAGAGAGAGGGGGCGGGGCTGATGATCAACCTGCATACAGACTCTGACTGATCAGAGAGAGGGGGCGGGGCTGATGGTCACTGGCCCAGATATTAGGTTATATAGGAAAATGCAAATGGTGGGGCTGTTTGCACTTTTTCTTTGCTCACACTGTGTTCAAATTTCAGAATAAAAGTCCTGAGAAAGGATAATACTGATAAATAAATAAATAAAATAATAAAGGACATTAGGTTGTTTTTTATTTTTTTTTGGGACCACTATTAAATATTATTAGTTAAATATTTATTAAATTTTAATATTAAATATAACACTATTAAACTTATTATAAATATCCATGTCAATCTAATCATACAAATACATCAATTTTCAACTCAAAAACACTACAATGTAAACTATTTAATTAATATTATATATAAACTATATAATGTGTTTTTAGTCCTATATAATAAATAAATTGTAAGCGCAAGTAAATGAAAACATGGTCAAATTCATTGAACTTATATAAGTAAGTAGTCTAGTCAGTATGTCTGTCTCCTATAAATCTTTTTATAATTTCCTGGCGAATAAAAGTACAACAAACTATGTAAACGTCCCAGAAGATTAGGGTTCTAACACTTTTAACTTGCAACGTGGACACACGTGAAGATTCCCTTCGGTCTCCATTTTCATTAGTGTTTAAAGATTTAATCTGGACGTGTGTTTTGATTAGTTCATCGTTAGTCACTCAGTTCTTTCACCGTCAGGAGTTTAAACCTAAACAGCGTGAACACAATAGCACAGCAGTGGTGCTGGATGTCTGCATCGCGTCACGTTAAGTGATGATCGTCTCTGACCAATCAGAGCTCGTTTGTATCCAAGAGCCAACAGGTACTAAAAAAACAATGGTTCAGGTACGAGACATAACACAAAACACTTACAAAATGATTGAATAAAAGCAGAATTCTGAATTCTAACTGGGGAATTCAGTCCCCATTTAGTCCTGAGTTTCAGTAACAGGGTGGTAAATTCAATATTTTACCCCAATCCAAGTCACACACACTGCTTGTACATCAAACCACTACGTAAATTCTCAATAAATCCACTTTATAAAGATAAAAATGGGAGTTTTTTTCCACGACACTGGCCTTTACATGCTCAATCCATTCCCCAAAGAGCCTCTGAAAGTCCTATAAAAGAACTACATTGTTCCACCAAAGCTGAGGGTCTGATTACAGGAGGGTCTGATTACTTCCTTCTTTTTATCACCGACTCCAACTCAAGCTGGCACGAACGTAAGTGAGCAGGTCGGTTTGAATGTTCCGCCAGACGACACACTGATACACTCATCAGTGAGTGAGCTGTCCAACCTCTCCTTATCCTCCAGTGACCTGAAAGGCCAGCAGGGGGAGATCTTGTGAACGGGTTATGATCTCTCTGATAAATTCAACGCAGGGGTGTGAGGTACACAGTGGGCTGACCTGCAGGTGACCATTCAGCGCCGTGCTCTCATACCAGACTGTTTAATAACATTAACCATCAACAACAACCAAGTCCTTCGTGACTTCATTCCACTCCTGAGGATCCTCCAGCCTTGTTTATGTGTTCAGAGCTTATCTCTACGCTTTCCAAACAGGTTTTCCAAACAGGTTTTATGGGGATGGTCTGTCCCCGTGTCTGTAGAGAACATGGTCTCTCTAAAGGGAAGCCACCAAAGGTCTAGTGTCTCTGCTGGCTGGTTGAAGTATGACAGAAAAGCCCATTTCCATCTCATTTAGCTCCTCTATACTGTCTTTCCATTTCCAGTTCGTTTTTCCTTTACTCACACGCCTCCTTACCGCATTATCGATGCCATGCTCCTTCCTTCTTCCACCCCACCGTCACCAGTTCGGTCCTGTTAGTCGTCCAGGGGGGTCCAGGGATCTGAGAACCCAATGGTTCAAAGCCTGGCCTGAACGTGTTAAAACGCTAACTGCACTCCTATACGGTTTGTTTTCAAACTGTAGGGTCGCATGAGCTTGGAGATGCACGGTAACGATTCTCAGCTGCAGCTAATAAAGCTGCACCGCAACCCAGCTGCTGCCACTCGGCACAGCAGCACCTCCTTCTGGAGAAAACTGGCTTCGGCTTCAGCTGATCTGATTATTGTAACCGAGATACAGAGGAGTCGATAATGAACCGATACAGAATCGAACTGGGACCTAATGAATCAGAATTGAATCAATTTGGGAAGTCATTGTGACACCCAGCCCTTAATGATCTGTCATAAACAATCAAACTGAATTCTGGGTATTTCAGCCTAAAAATGAATGGCCACAGGCTTCCATCCCTAGAACAGACACTGTACTAACTGTGCCCGTCCTTATGTGTGCATTTGTGTGTGTGTACATTTGTGTGTGTGTGTGTGTGTGTGTGTGTGTGTGTGTGTGTGTGTGTGTGTGTGTCACTTTCACTTTGATCTCCCCTATAATGAAACCATCACAGGGAACGGTAAATCTAACATTTAATGACTGTATTGATTGTTTTTTTAAGGTCTGTTAACCTCCAGAACACTGTGTGTGTGTGTGTGTGTGTGTGTGTGTGTGTGTGTAAGAAGAGGTGCTGCTGGATTTAACAACGCATGACTAGGCTGAGGATTGCGGAGAGCAGCAGCACATGCACAGATCCGACTGCTCCTCATGGCAGGAGTTGCCTAGCAACGTACTGTAGGGTGAGGGTGGGAAAATCCAGGCTGCCATTCCCTGTGCATTCCTGCTTTCTCAGACCCACCGTTTCTCTGCCACTGCATGCCTATAAACCCCCCACACACACGTGTGCGCACACACACACACACACACACACACACACACACACACACACACACACACACACACACACACACACACACACACACACTATAATCAGGTGCTTTGGAGGAGCCTGTCTCATTTAAATATCATACATCAGTTTGTTTTGCTCTTGATTGTTGCAGTGAGTGGGATCACCGTGGCCTTTTAGGAACCACTGAAGAACCTTAATGTACAAGACCGTGAGGTTCTGCCTGTTAGGGTTAAAGGGGTCAGTGTGTGTGACTGTCTGCACTGTAACTAACTGAGGGTGTGTTGGCATCTTCACCCAGAGTGATAACCGTGGTCCCGTGCTCCGGTACCCAGGCAGAACATGGAGTTGACTGAATCTGCATTCCGAACCATCAGCACCGTCCAGCAGACCTCGTGGTCTGCACTCTTTCATGGAGCAACAAGTCTATGTGCGTTTGGCGTTTGGCATCAGCCACAGGGCGCCGAGACCCACTGAAGCCTGAAATAATAAAGCCTTATTTCCTGGGAGAAGAACTGATGTGGCGTTAGCTGAACTGCCGCGGTTACGTAACGCCCTTCTTCTCGAATAATGAGGACATGTTTATTTCTAATGGATTTATGAAGACGATATTATGCCCTTGGGACGGAGTCAAAATGAATTCACATAGGTTTGGGGTTTTGGGAAAAAAACATAACTGGCCTGTTTCTTAATTCTGAGCTTTGCGCTGTTTTCCTCTGTTCCATTATGACTGTACAACAGTCTCATAACGCTGTCTTCACAACACTGCTTCATGCTGGATGCACATTTCATCTAATGCTTACAAACACAGATTACACACGGCCCGATTCCAGCCAAGCAAAGCCCAGATCACCCGCTAGATTTAACCCCGCAAATGTGGTCAAAGAACCCTGATGATTTAATGTTTCAATGCCCTAAACCCTCGTTTTCATTTCAATATCTATTATTCTGATATAAACGATTCAGTATCTATTGAAAATGATACTGAATCTAATAAACGATTCAGTAAATATTATAAATGATACTGTACCTAATGATTCCCTAACTACTGTAAATGATTCAGTAAGTATTATTAATGATACTCTATCTAATAAACGATTCAGTGTTAAATGATACTGTATCTAATAAATGATTCTATATTGATTGAACTTAGTTCAGAACTGCAATAAAAGATTCAGTATATATTATAAATGATTCAATAGCTGATAGAATGGATTTTGTATATATTGTAAATAATATTGAACCCACTAAATGATTCTGCAGTTAAAATGATTCCATAGCTTCAGTATATACGAATGATTTTGTATCTAATAAATGATTCAGTATATATTATTAATGATTCCATATCTACTCAAACGATTCCTCGATTGCTATAAACATCTCTCTATATATTATTAATGATATTGTGCCTAATAAATGGTTCTGTAAATACTAAACGGATCCTGCTATAAACAGTTCACTGTGTCTTATAAATGATTCACTAGTAAGTAATTCAGTATCTCCTACCCTGATTCAGTGTCTACGATAAATGATTCAGTAAGTGACTATGTAACTGGTCCTGGAGGCCCCCCTGCCCTGGAAGTTTCAGTGGATTCCCTGCTCTAACACACCCCCTGCCACTCTGAAGCTCTTGATAATGAGCTGATTATTGGAATCGGTGTGTGTTTAGAGCAGGGGGTCTCCAGGAACAGGGTAACGAGACACTAATGTAACACTGTATTAAAGGTGTTCAAATTTCAGAACAGGTTACATGTCCATTCGTAGACTGACTGACCGGAGCCTGGATGGTCTGTATGTTTACATGCTTCATCAGACCCTTATTAGGTTTCCATGACGTTGGCCTTTAATGAATTCCATTATACTGTCTTCTGAGAGCTGTGATGAACCGAACACCTACGAACCGTTCCTGGGAGTGTGGAGAAGCAGATTTTAGGGTTCAGGAGAGCTCCTCTAGAGCTGAACAGTCTGAAACCGTGATGAAAAATGCATCGTTTGAAGAGGAAACCTGTGTTCTGATACCTGCGACCACTCTCCTGCCTTCCTCCTTTGTTTTTACGATGGATTATTGAGGACTAGCTGTTGGTGCTGGAGTTTTCCTTTGGGTTCGGGGGGGAATGGAGTGAGCACTGACCCACTTTCCGTTCCCACAGCCTCTCCTGACACTTGCGAACTGAACAGATGCCCGTCCGAGTGACACGGCCACTGATTCAATACGATGCGAGCTAATTAACGTGATTCAGTGTGTCGTCTGGGACATCATACTTAGGGAACATCACCGATATTTGCTGAGGTGATGTGATTCGGACGGAAGGAGAGTCGTTTGTTTGCATTTTCCTACTGTCCTGCTGGAGGAAGCAGTGACGGCGCAGACGACGGCTGATGAAAGTGGACTGAAAGGTGTGTGTGAGTGTCTGTTTATGTCGTGTGTAGGTGGGTGTGTGGGTGGGTGGTCCGGCGAACCACAGTGATCCTGATGTAGTGTCTGTTCACGGACGTGTCAAACAAAAGAGAATGAATATTTTATGCAGCCACAACTTTCCAGTCAATAAAGCCTGAGGCGCGGGAACAGCAGGCACCACCCCCCCCCCCATCCCCCTTTAACCCCTGAGCTACAAGAACTGACTCTGCAGCTAAAAATAGTATCATGATTCAGTATCTTTTAATTAATGGTTCAGATACTGACAGGTTTGAGAAACTATCAACAACAACTGAAGGTCTACTGATAATAATACAGACTAGATTCAGTATCCAGTATAAATGAATCAGTATCTACAGCAAATGATTCAAAGTCTCCTATAAATGAATCAGTATCTACAGCAAATGATTCAAAGTCTCCTATAAATGAATCAGTATCTACAGCAAATGATTCAAAGTCTCCTATAAGTGAATCAGTATCTACAGCAAATGATTCAAAGTCTCCGATAAATGAATCAGTATCTACAGCAAATGATTCAAAGTCTCCGATAAATGAATCAGTATCTACAGCAAATGATTCAAAGACTCCGATAAATGAATCAGTATCTACACTAAATAAGTTAAATAAATTCAGTATCTACACTGAAGGATTCAGTAACTATAACTAATGACTCCATATTCAGGATCTATGAATGTGGTTCAGTATGTGCACAACATTTTTTTCAGTAGCTATTATTAATGAATCATCCAACATGATCCAGTGTCTATTTAGTATTCATTTCCCATATCTGTTATAAATGATTCAAAACGTACTCTAAACGATTCCATACCTACAATAAATGATTCAGTACCTACTACAAATGATTCTGTAAGCAATGTAAATGGTTGAGTATGCATTAAACGTTAAATACTATACTTTAAATAATTCAGTATGTACTATAAATGCTCCAGAATCTATTAAAATGATTCAATATCTGCTTAAAATGATTCAGTACCTACTCTAAATGATTCAATATTTGCTTTAAATGATTCAGTACCTACTCTAAATGATTCAATATCTGCTTAAAATGATTCAGTACCTACTCTAAATGATTCAATATCTGCTTTAAATGATTCAGTACCTTCTCTAAATGATTCAATATCTGCTTTAAATGATTCAGTACCTTCTCTAAATGATTCAATATCTGCTTTAAATGATTCAGTACCTACTCTAAATGATTCTGTAAACAATACTAATGCTTTAGAACTTTGAATGATACAGTAAATAATGCAGTATGAACTATAAATGCTCCAGAATCTGTGAATAAATGATTTGGTAAAGGCTCTGAAGACCTAACCTATGTGGTTTGAGGGGGTAGAACTGAAGCATGGGCCACTGAGGGCTCTTGGGGTGTAACGGGTTAAGAAGTGTCGGTGTTCAGTTCTGCTGTGAACAGTGTAATTAAACAGAAGGAAAGTGATGGAGAGAGATGGGCGTTTATCAGATGGCGGTGATCACATTAAAAGTCTGGGCTTCGGCTGCGTTACGCTGCAAATTCCGTCGTCTAATCCAAGAAATCAAATCTAACAAACAGTGGGACAGAAAATGGGACAGGTTTTATTAACTACATCTATCATTGACATTGATCTGGACGGGAGCGCGAGAAGCGGCCGCTCGGTCGTGTTTGGGCTTGCGTGAGGGAGGGGCTAATTGTTCATTGAGTGAACAGTAAATAGACTGTGACAGCTTCCAAGATCCATCAGCTGAGATCAATGAGAACCGCTGGCTGCCGGTAAAGTATCGATCAACTGCCAATCACCGTAACCTGGCAACAAGAGCCCGTGTGTGATATTTAGCAGGGCTTCTGACAAGGTTAAAGGAATCGTTCCACTAATAATCTAATTTACACAGCTTCCCCTCAATCAAGGCCTCCAGTCCTGAGAGCTTTGCTGCGGATGTACCGCTGGTGCTGTGCAAAAACGCTGTATCTATCTAGAACCCAGCCAGTCAGAGGCTTCTCTGTTTTGTGCGTTGCCGTGACGACCAACAAGCGCATTTCTCTATTCCGTCTCTATTCCGACATAAGGTGAGGCCGTTACAGATCTGTTACAGATGCGGCAGAACTGAATTGTTCACCATAAGGGGGCGCACTCACTAGGTTTGCATACAACCATCAGTAGAAATCAGATGTTTTGCCGAAAGGCGTATAGATTTAGAGCTGATGAAGGCCACCCTTCACCACTCCAAACTACATTACTGCCAAACATCTAGCATCGGGGTTGGAATCCCAGGCTGTAATAAAGCTGGGGTACACGGGGTTAAAGAACGCAGGATTTGATCACATATTTACACTCAGAAAATCACCAACACGAAGGATTTGATCTGGGGATGACAGTCCTTCCCCACCACGAAGCTAACTGAGATCTCCAGGAGCATCTCATTACATGGGGGGTTTGTTTGTACCACGTCCGGATTTAAAGTCAATTCTGCAGGAGAGCATCGCGCCAGCAGCATGTTTCCACTTTAGAGTCAAGATGCAACTGGTAAATCTGTCAAGGCAGCGTGCCACCAATGGAAATTTACTGTAGGCTATTGTTATTAGTGGCACTACAGAGAGAGAGAGAGAGAGAGAGAGCGTGAGAGAGAGAGAGAGAGTGTGAAGAGGTAGAGAAGCGAGAGAGCGAGAAAGCGAGAAGAGAGGGAGAGAGAGAAGCGAGAGAGAGAGAGAAGGGAGAGAGAGAGTGTGAGAGAAGGCGGCGAAGGCGAAAGTGTGAGAGAGAAAGAGAGAGTGAGTGAGTGAGAGAAAGTGAAGAGTGAGTGAGAGAGAGAGAGTGTGAGAAGAGCGAGAGAGAGAGAGCTGTCTGGTAACCTCTGAAATGCTGGCTTTCGGATGGCTGCTCCATCATAGAAAGCTCTAGGAAGACAGAAAAAGCAGCTGAAGGCCACAAAAGAAGCAGGGAAACAAGAACACCGTGAAGAGAAAACAAACTACGCTTTAAAACAACACGCCGCCTCTCTCTGCTGCATTCACGCCTTTTCATCTGCAGCCGAACGCGACTGAAGCGACCGACTGCGCTCCGCAGCTGTTCCGACTCATCACGGGTCGTGGTGCCTTTCATACGGCTCTGCTGGAGCAGTAGATGTTTAGCCTTTCTTGCAACCTCTTTAATCAGAGAACAGAGAGGCCGAGCCCATTCAGAACCTGACACTTCAGTTCGGTTTCAAAGCAGGACATCAGACAGGTGAGGAGAAAGCCGACGCCACAGACAGGACCATAATTCGTTTATTCTCTCCGGGAGCGTTATGTGAGACGTCGCTCGTTTCTGCGGGAGCTGCGGCCGAAGTCGATCGTTAAAGCGTACCTGGAAAAATGGCAGCACAGAACATGATGTTCTCTCTGACTCTGTCTCTTGTTCTCCAGCTCTCACTGCTCACCTGCTTTCTGCACTTGGAGTATCCTCTCGTAGACGCCCTCCCAGGTCTCCAGCAAGGCCTTACTGGTCTGGATCATCTGAGAGGAGAGAAGAGAACCGCAGGACAGCAAATGAGTGCAGTGTAATCATAATACACAAGGCCGTCTTATTAAAGGGACACTCCAAACGCAGTCAATCGAGGCATGGGTCAGCCACGAGAGGCTGTCCGAATAACATCAGACAGACTTACCTGATTGAAGTATGGAGTTTAAAACAGTGCTTATACAACCACACACACACACACACACACACACACACACTCACACACACACACATGGCCCTGCATATAAACAGGCTTTGAATTCGCTCATTAAGCTGGTTTGGAACGTTCAGCTGTTGGAACCCTGCTGTCCGCTCTGCTTCACGCAGACGAGCTCCTTCAGCAACGTCTGGAGGTTCTTCAGTCTGAAAGCCTGTTAAGGTGCTTCGAGGAACCTTCACTTTATCCTGAACCTTCCCGTGTTCACTTTATCCTTTTTTTAATACACTGATTTAACACACCGATACACACATACACACTAGTGACTTCACACACCAGGGGGCAGTGAGCGCACGTGCCCGGAGTGGTGGGCAGCCCCTATTCTCAGCGCCCGGGGAGCGTCTTGCTCAAGGGCACGTCAGTCATGTCCTGCCAGTTCATCCGAACCGGAGACAGTCCAGACCACGGCTGCTCCCCAAGCAATCCTACAAGCGATACCGCATTAATGGCCCATTGAATGAAAGAAATCAATGATTTTGTTGTAAATAAAGTCTGATTTTATTTTAGAACCCTGTAGAACAAATATATAAGGCTTTAAACATGTACTGATCAGACTGTGAACTAAACATGAACCACAGTCCACTGACCTCTGACCTCTGAATGAATGAGGGTGTATCTGCCTTCTGAGCAGATCTGAGATATCGAGCCTTAAAGTCTTTGACAGATGTGGAGAAAGGTTCTAGATAAAGAGTCTGAAAGGTTAAAACGCCCACTTTATGTTAGAAATATGTACATAACTGCATTCTGATCATGTCACAACCTTATAGTTCCAACCTGTCCATTGTAGTGACCACCATGAGGTTCCTCTGTGGTTTCTAATGGAAGAACCCCTAAATGTTCTTGGACTTATAACTTCAGTCATTCAACAGCGTTTTCAGCTCAATCTCCCCTCGAAACTCTGAACAAGATCAAAAAGGGCTTGAAATGTCACGAAATATAAGATATGACAGTTTATCGTTTGGAATGAAACGATCACGAATGAGCTTTTTAACCACATTCTATTTTTCTGAGACGCACGAATATTTCGACAACAAAAACCCAAGGAGACGTTGAAGTGTTCTGGTGAGACACTGGGGTTTTTGCAGTTTCCCTGTGGGATTGATAAAGTGTTTCTGATACTGGTTTGCCTGTAGGAGCGCTGACTCCAGAGGGTAAATGACAACGTTCCTGAGATCTCACAGGGTACCAATTTTAGATGTCTATTTACACATTCACAGCATCTGACTGACACTCATACACACTGACACCTGAATCATGTTACACAGGTAGGAGAATGTAGAGGGTGTAGTGTGGTGGCACGGGAACCAGGGTGACCAGGGAATCGAACCCTATTTCCTATTATGGACATTCACTGTACAGTACAATGTGCATCTGTGGCGTCACCAAACTTGTCCACCCATGTCGAAGCTTGCTTTGTGCATTGGTACACAGTCATGCTGGAACAGAAAAGGGTCTTCCCCAAACTATTACAGCTATCTAGAACGTCTTGTTCAGCTGAAGTATCAAAATTCCCTTCACTGGAACTAAAGGTGCTGTAGCATTATCCCCCCTCCACCAAATGTTACACCTGATACAGTCAGGCAATCGCCACACGCAGACTCCTCCATTGAACTGACAGAAGCGTGATTCGTCACTACACAGAACACATATCCACTCTCTCCAGAGGATGTACGGTGGTGGGCTTGATGCCCCTCCATCTGACGCATGGCATCGACCACGCCATGAGGCTCGGAACTCTGCAGTTACTGATCAGCAGAGCTATGGAGACTTTTCAGCACTTAGCGACCTCAACCCAGAACTTCACATGGTCTGATGCACTGTGGCCCAGTTGCTGTGGTTCTGAAACACTTCCCTTTTTCAGTAACACTCACAGCTGATGGCGGAACTTTTAGAAGGGAAGAAATCGTACCAGCTGACTTACTGAAATGGTGGCATCCTATGAGAGCACCACGCTTTGAGTTCAGCCAGCTCTTTATAACAAAGCCAGACTTCATGGCCGCATCCCAACACTTTAATCTCTCGTGTAAGTGGTCATACCGCAGAGTGGTGGTCCAGAGCTGTTCGACACAATGTGGTGCTTTACTAACGAGAGGCGCTGGAACGAGAGAGCGAGAGAGCGAGAGAGTGAGAGAGAGAGAGAGAGAATGGGCCCAGTTACACAACGGATATGTTCCTTTGTTTAAAGGGTGCCCACGCCCTGCTAATGACCCAAGCGCTGCTGCACATTCAATACTGGGAAGCCATTCAGCCTGACACGCTCTATAACTAACTCAGACACGACACATCTCAGCTCGGGGGGCCGCCGGCCTCCTGTCCTCAGCTGCCCTTCAACTCCAATATGCAGCACTAGTTCTAAAAGCTACTCAGTTCCTGCTGACACTGCGTGACCCTAAGGAGAAACGCCGGTCAGGCTGGAACAACAACGAAACTGCAACTCAAGAAAAGGAACAAACTAAACTCTAAACATGGTTAGTGATGAAGTCAGACTCAAAACACCACTGACGACACGAAGGCAGGACTCAGCAGCCCCCCGGTGTGTCACTGGTGTAGCAGAGGGCAGCGAATAGCGTGACTGCCAGCCAAATCTGCACTAACATGATTTGCTGCTGGTAATTCATCAAATAAGTTTATTTGCATGACTGTTGAGTACAGCTATTCTCGGTTTGAGGGACTGTAACCTCATGGACTTTCCCGATCAGCAATATACCCAAGCCTAGCCAGGCATGGCACCATCTCACAATATATGGACATGATCACGGTCATCATCGCTGACCACAATACTGTCCATTGTGTTTTCTCGGGGGTAAGAATGAACCTCGCCAATATATTATTGGAGAGTGTATATATATAAATATATATAACAGACTTTATTTTGGTTAAGCTGCTCCAGTTCCTGGTGTTTGAGTTCTCCATATTGCGTCCATGTCGCAGACTGGACAGGTTGGTGTCACATGACTTCATACAAGCTAGTACGTTACGGGGACATTTACATTCATGGCATTTAGCAGACACCCTCATCCAGAACGACTTCCAGAAGTGCTTTGCTGTCCACTCAGAAAATATCCTTAGCTAGTAGACAAGGCGAGGGACAGTAGACAAATATGCACACGGTGGAGAGAATATTAACAGAATTTAAAACGAAATAACTAAATAATCTCAAGTCGATATGAGGTTTTTAATGTCAGATGAATCATTAAAGTTGATCATTAAAAAGCTCATTTGTCCTGGTGTTATTTTATGTTGTTGGTGTTATACACGTAGTGACATTTTAAGCCCTTTTGTGTTTGACCGTTGACCAGTTTGGCTTTGAAAACCCGAAACCCAGAACCTCAAAATATCAGTAACATCAAAATGTTACTAATCAAAGCTATAAGGGGCTACTTTTGGGTGGTGTACCCCTTGGGGACAGATTGTTGACTGTTAGACACGCCTCAACGTCTCACACAGAGATTTGATTTTGAGAGGGGGACCATCGGACTGAGAGAAACAGGATGGTCATTCCGACAAACTGCCGCCATATCTAAGCCGTTGTGATCGAGTGGTTAGGAGGTGTTAGAAGCAGAAGTTATGTGAAGACACACACGTCTAACAGGACCAAAACCGTATGATCTTCAGTGACGACTCCGCGATCTGTTTAGGCTCCAGTGACAGTAGACTTTGAGAATTAAGGTTTTGCGGTGAGAACTTCGATCCTGCCTTTGCTGTGAAATGACATGCTGATCTGGGGAGCATCCCATATGACAGTCAGTGACCTCTAGTAGTGATACAAGGGACACTAACAGCTCAGCGATATGTGCAGGACATCCCGTGGACACAACACCTCTCCTGGCAGGGCTTCCAACTGGCATTTTCAGCAGGATAATGCTCCCGCAAGGGTTTCCCAGGAACGTCTCCACCAGACTGCAACCTACGAGCGTGCAGGATCTACAGGTCCAGCTGCATCATCTGTGGGTAAATGTGCTGCAGGATGCCGTACGGAACCGGTACCTCCATGTCCAACCGTATCTCATCTCGTATCCAAGCTAGAGGCTCAACGGGGAACTAGAGGCTCCTTTCAGTTGTACGGTTTCCCCCAATAAACTTAGACGTAGATCATCATTACACTCATTCCAACGACTCCTTACTGGTGCTCCTTCAATGAGTTTATATATGCGAGTATATATGAGTGTATACATGTTGTGCAATCAAGCACAAACCAACGGAACCAGGTTGTCACTGGCATATGAATTCATTCACTGTGGGCAACTTTAGCCTTGTGACTGTACGATTTATTACTCGAAGCTCTTTTGCTTGGAGCTGAGCACATGACCACGCTAAATCAGACTCCAGTCATCCCATTACATAGCCTGCCATTGTTGATTAGTCAAACACAGTTGAGGAGTCTTCATTAGTGGGTTGGAGGCGTGGGAGGCAGGGAGGAAACAAACCACCAGAGTCTGAGGTTTTACTGTTGATTGTTTGACAAGACCATTAACCACTCTAAACAACAGCGAGCAGTGCAGAAGACATTTAATCCAGGAGCAAAGGTGCAGCAGCGAGAGTCGTACAGTGAGGGAAACCGTGAACTCTGGACTGTCTCGGCCGTTCCTCGAGAAAAGCATTCGAAAGGGATGAAGGATTAGACCGATAATGCCCTCCTGTTGAGCACCTCCTCATAACTGCTGCCAGTTCTGTATTGACATCCCCAAGACAACACCTTGATTACATCACATTAATGATATACACTTAGGCTTAAAATGCTGAGAAAATAATAATCACGGAAGAAAAAACCCTCAGGTTTCCAGTCAACGTTCAGAAGAAGGACTGGAAAACTCTGCCGCTAATTGACGGCTGGGGGAACGGGGGGCACTTTGTGATGCCATTTCCTTTGAATATGACTCATTAACTGCCACCGTCTCATGCAATTACGCTCGACAATAAAGAAATGATGCATTAGCTAAAACTGGAGCAGACTTTTAATTCTCATCTGTTGGAGGATTCTTCTAAATATGTCTCAATTAGTGCCAAGGGCACAGGTCCTCATGTTCTTCAGGTTACACTAATTGACTTGTACATTCCCGTAGTGACTAAGAGCACAGCAAGGTCGCATATTAAAAGGCACACTGCCCCCCCCCCCCCCCCCCCGCTGAGAGAGAAAGGAGAAGAGGGAGAGAAGAGATAGATAGAGAGAGAGAGAGAGAGAGAGAGAGAGAGCAGCTGCTTTCGCCTCATGCTGAGAGCCAGCCTCCTGCTTCTGATGGGTCGTGCCCAACATGTCTGACGGATCAATCACGCGACTGAGCCAAGTTTCTGGCAAAGCGAGGGCAGACAACAGCCTGTCTCCTATCCAGCAATTATCCAGCCAATGCGGCGATGACTGCTCTTTATTTGGCTCCTGTACAAACAAAGAGAAAGCTCGGAGTTTGAACTGGCTGTGGGCCACGAGATAACGCCTCAAATTGTGGACAGTGCAGTGCACCGATATCACTGTGTGATTTTAATGAGAAAGTTCAGCCATATGATTGCTTCATCGAAAGTTCAACCAGGAGCCTCAAGTGCTCAAACGCAAACAATCACCTGCCCCCACCCGTCTTTAACTCTTTGAACCCAAGATCTGCACTTATCGATCTGACCCTGGTGGTCTCACATATATCACCGAGCAAACCCGCTAAAACTGATTCTGACTGATCAGAGAGAGGGGGCGGGACTGACGCTCAACCTGCATGCAGACTCTGACTGATCAGAGAGAGGGGGCGGCGCTGATGATCAACCTGCATACAGACTCTGACTGATCAGAGAGAGGGGGCGGCGCTGATGATCAACCTGCATGCAGACTCTGACTGATCTGAGAGAGGGGGCGGGGCTGATGCTCAACCTGCATACAGACTCTGACTGATCAGAGGGAGGGGGCGGGGCTGATGCTCAACCTGCATACAGACTGAATGATCAGAGAGAGGGGGCGGGGTTAATGACATCACTGACCCAGATATTGGGTTACAGAGGAAAATGAGAAAGAAGGGGCCGTTTGCTCTCTTTCTTTGCTCGGTGTACAAATTTCAGAATAAAAGTCCTGAGAAGGGATAATAGTGATACCATTACGTATAGTGATTATAGTTCCTTTATGGTGAGTGGTGAGTTGGGGATAGGTTGGGGTGGTAGTAATTCAATATCCTGACCTTCACAGTATCTCCACACCTGGACAGTAGAGAGTTAAACTGTGTAAAACACTGGATTTCAGAAGAAACTGTGAACGAGCAGGCGTCCCAATACTTTTGTCCTCTTACTATATTTTCTGCTGTAGGTTCAGGCTCTTCTGCAGCTTTGTGCAGTTCAGACTGATATCTTTCCCCATACAAGTGAGAATAAAATGCTTTTTGATTTTGACCACATGAACCTTCCATTGACCTTCCATCTCCTTCACTATGGAAAGTACAACCTGGTCTCTGGAGCACCCATTAGAGAGCTATTACTGGGAAGCACTGGCTAAAGCAAAATGAACTGTAGTTTAATGTTCATTGTAACATCATCTCTGACATATCCAAACTTTAAACCTTCAAAACTTCTGCTGCATCACCTTTAACACCATCAAATTCTATTTGAATTCTTTAAACTGGAGCCTTCACCGCACCTTTAAAAAGCTGCTTACATATGACTTTTACTTTGTATCATATTTGATACATCAGGGATTTATCGCACAGGAAACATGCATCTGATTTTATTTTCTTATTTACATGATTATTAATAATTAAATGTATTATATACTATTTTTATTATGTTATGTTTTACTAAATTATTATTTCTTAAAAATGCTGGGTTGTTGATAGGTGGTTGCTCTGGTATCCCAGGGGTTTCTGGGGTTGTGCTAGGAAGCTGCTATGGTATCCCAGATTGTTGCTCTGGTGTTACAAAGTGGTTGCCAAGAGGTTGCTATGGTCCTGCTATCTAGTAACTATGGTGTTAATATGTTGCTAGATGCAATGGTGTTGAATGGTAGTTAATATGGTATCCTAGGTGGTTACAATGTTGTTGCTAATTTGTTGCTAAGGTGTTGATGTGTGGTTACTATGGTATTGTAGGTGGTTGCTATAGTTTGCTATGGTGTTGAATGGTGGATACACTGTGGTGTTGCTAATTTGTTGATATGGTGTTGATAGGTGGTTAATATGGTGTCCCAGGTGGTTGCTATGGAGTTGCTAGTTAGTTGTTATGGAATCGATAGGTGGTTACAATAGAATTCTGGGTGGTTGCTATGGTGTTGATAATCTGTTGCAAGACTGTTGATATGGGATTGATAGATGGTTACTATGAAAACCCAAGTGAAAACTTTGGATAAATTGATGCTATGGTGTTGATAGGTGGTTACTATGGTATGCCAAGTGGTTGCTACGGTGTTGCTATGATGTCCCATGTGCTTGCTAGAAGAAGATCATTTTTCAGGTGGTTGCTAGGCAGTTACTATGGCGTGCCATATGGTTGGGATGGTGATTCAGGATCAGGTGTTGTCAAATGGTTGTTGTGGTATCAAGGTGCACAAATTTTGACCCCCGTTCATTTCTATTGGAAAAAAAATCAAACATCCACCGCGACACAGAAACTGAAAGCCGGATTGCAAGGCTGTATTCTAGTCTGAGTCATGCAATCAGACCCAACAATGTGGAGTCGGAACGGTGACGATATCTCGAAAACGTGGACAATCTTATCCCACTGCTTTGCTATGTACAACCCTAAAAGATCTGCACTGTGAAGGTCGGGACTTCAGGACTATTGTCCCCCCTGCTGCATATCTACAAGACGAGTTGGGGAAGTGGGTATGAAGTAGAGTTCACAGTGGGAGCAGACTCTGCAGAACTGCAGGTTCCCACAGTCGGACTGCGAGGCAGAAGGAAGTGATGGGCGGGACGGTGCAAGTGGCCCTTAGTCACATTCCACAGCTGCAGCGGCAGTCTCCAGGCTGACATGCCTACTGTGATTAGACTCCTAATGACTGGAGAAATTACAGCTTCGGTGGCAGGCCCAGCAGTGTGTGTGGGGAGTGGGGGGTATTTATAGTGTGGACCACTTGGAGGAGCAGGAGGAGCTGGCGACATCATCGTGGCTCTGAGGTTGGTAAACAGAAAAAAGGCACGGCCTGGCCTCCAGGGAACGTCACGTGTGTGTCTTGCATCGCTGTCTTTGGAGGCAAGGAGTGTTTAGTGAAGCGATGTACTGAATGTGCTGCTGCCTGCGGCTGACACTTTAACAACCGTAAGCCTGCGGTACACAGACAATCACATCAACACCTGTATCAGCATCGCTCTTTAAGATCAAATATGGACAAAAGGACAAAAGTTTTGGGACACCTCCTCATTTACGCTTTCTGCCAAAATCAAGGGCATTCGTAAGGGTTCATCCTGCTGTATTTGGAGTAACTGTCTCTACTGTCCAGGGAGGACTTTCTACTAGATTAGCTTGTTCTAATCAGTGAAGCACAAAATATTTATCGAAAAATGGCAAAAAAGCATGTGACGGTGAAAAGATGTTTTTGACATGTGACTAAATCGCGACCGGTGTGGCATGAGATACACTTTGTAAATGCAGCAAATGTGTAACATTTTGGCAAATTCAATGAAAACCTGTAGTGGCTCAGTGGTCTAAGGCACACCACACCATCTGAGGATCGCAGGTTCAAATCCCAGGTCATGCTGCTTGCCATCAGCAATCGGAGTTTGAGAGAGTGAAATCGGCCATGCTCTCTCTAGATGGTGCCCTCTACCCACAACACAGTCGGTGTAAATCTAACAGACGGCACAGGCGTCTGTCAGCTACTGTATCGGACCCAGTGCTTTTGGATGAGAAGTGAGTTTGTGACAGGGAAGCATCCTGAGTGACAGGAGGAGAGTGAGAGGGGGTCGGCACCTCCAAATTGGGGGAAAATTTGTATAATTAATAAAAAAAAAAAACCTGCCAAAAAAACAGGTTCAGTATTGCGTATTCAGCTTCTTTCTGTTAAGTTCTGGCCATAAATCATTTATCGGTTATGGCTGATTGGTGTATACGGTTTTATAAAATATAAATATACTCGGATCTTATTTAGGCTTCTATAAATCGTGCGTCACCACCAGCAGTGGTGCAGGGTCCAGGCCCTTCTCATCCCACTGCCCACCGCTGGGAACAATTCTGACGCTGGAAGGCGAATATCCAGGCACTTCAACTCAAAGTTCAGTGTGTTTTCACACATTCACTGGCTGAGCTACAGGACGTTTCTGTAACGACAGGCTAATATAACATTACTCAGGGGTTCAACAGGCTTGTTGTCAATGGCAGAGAGCAGCATGTGGCTGGGAATGTTGACTGGAAGTGCTTCTCCATCTACTTTATCTGGATAATCCAGGAGCAGCTTTGGGACCACTAAGCCTTATTGCATATGCAAGAAAAATGCAAAACAATATCTATCCTCCGGCTCTTCACCAGTTTAGCTTCACACTCTGTGATCATGCATTATTCAAATAACTGAAGACCACATACATGTATTATTCCCACCTGTGGATCCTGATTTATCCCTAGTTTACATTCCACACCAAATCCCTCTGAAAATCTACACCCTGAATATGCCTCAATTTGGACCCCCCACCCCTTGCAGACAAGCTTGTTTTTCCACTGTTTTCTTGTTTGTCTTTTCTGTTTTCGTGAAATACTCAAACAAGACTAACTGTTCCTTTCACCAGCCTGAAACCGGAATGCATTTGTAAACCCTGTGCAACATCTCATGCCTTAATATTCACTAATGTAGACCCCGGCACTGGGCACGCTGTGAGCGACCTACGTCTCCGAAAAAGAGGCGATCATAAATGCAATACGTAATTGACATTCAAAATTATGCTAATGGTATTCACAGTCCATGGCTCTCCGAAGTCTGCTTTCGGCTCTGCACTAAGTGCTACCATATCTCTGTAATGTCATCGAAAAGTCTGGAAAACATCTGCTTCGAATGAAATCTCAAACATCTCACAGTGTTTTGGCTCATCTGTGTAGCCACACACAAACCATATAACAAAACATTATAACCACCTGCACCTACTGCCTGCCAAAGCATGGAGCCCATCAGACCTGTGAAGGTGGCACCAAGACATTCCGAAAAATCCTTTAAGTCCTGGCGTCAGGTGTGGACTAGACGTCTTGTTCCAGCATGTACCCCAAAAGCTTGAGCTCTGGGGAACTTGGGACCCCAGGGAAAGATCTTGAATGCTCAGACTCAAGATTTCCAAGCAGAACTTTGCCTAGAGCATCATAATCCCTCCACACATCCTTGGCTGTCCATTTGATGTTAAAGAAAACTGACCACGTGACCTTCTATTGTTCCTCAAGGTCCAAATCCAATGCTTCTTTAGCCAAGACCACTGTAGTCCATTGTCTTGTACATGGTGGACAGGAGTTTGCATGGGTAATCGGACCAGCCAGCAGGGGGTGCTACACTGTCTTGAGACACTCCTCATATAACCATCACTGAGAACTTCCATGACATTACAAGTCGCCGTTGGTAGGTTACTTACTGGAAACCACTGCTCACTGGAAACTCCCAACAAGCCCTGGTGCTTCGGCCTGGTTCTACCCAGTCGTCTGGCCAGTTATTCATGAATTAATGCTTCACAGAATGTACAGAACCTGAATAATGTTCGCAGCTGTGGTTTATGCCCTTTTAAGGTATCATCAGTGAGCACCATCCTTTTAAAGCTGTACCTACTCGGGGCAGAATTATGCAAATACCATCCAGTTTGGCAGCATTGATGGCAACTATTCTAGATTTTGCTGCAGTAACAGACAACGGGTTCCAGAACTAGGAACATTTTCACACAGGCAATCAATAGTGGCGTGATCAGTGCTCAGATGTTACATCATATATATTCAATCAATTGCGTAACCATCGGTTCCATTAATTCGCTACGCAGAACAGCACTTTGTGTTCCCATTATCAGACTGTACTTGCATTTGATCACTGTCTGAATGAAACCCCTCTAGTCAGGCAGTTCCTAGTATTAAATGCTGCTCTCGTGTGTTCTATAATCAGGTTCTGTGCATTATTGATGGGATTTAACCCCAAAAAGTTGAAATCCAGTTGAAAATGTTGAGTTGAGTGCTGCTGTTCGTGATGCCTACAGAGATCCCTTATACAGAGCTACGTCAACCTACACACTTCATGGAGAGAAGCATTGGGACAGCTGCTCTTTCACCGTTCCTTCTGAAATCAACAAAGAGTTTATCCTTTGTCTCTACTCTACACTTTCTACTCAATGAAGAGGATTTGATTGCATTCAGTGACACACGTTTTAAAACATTTCCATTTACAGACTCCAGAGATACTTCTATATTAGGTGCTGCCAAAGGTCAGAAAGGAGACCTCGATACTCAGTGCTCAACATGTGAAATGCTGAAGAGATGGACTTCAGGCAGCTTCAATCTGAAGACAGCTTCAGGGAAGTTCAGTCCACCACTTTGGTGCCAGGGCAGAAAAGAGTCTGGATGCTTGCCTTCCATGCACCTTAAGGGACAAGGGGCAAGTCAAGTTGCACTCGCTACTATTGGTACAGATCGGGTTTGGACCATATGACATCAGGTACAAAGGGGCTGGTCCAGTTTGGGCTTTGTAGGCCAGCGTCTGTGTTCTGGATCTGATGTTCAGCTACAGGAAGCCAGTAAAAGGAACACAGCAGAGGAGTTAGATTTGGGAACATTAAAGACAAGCCTTGCCACCACATTCTGGATCAGTTGAAGGGACTGATGGGTTGCGTAGGAAGGCCAGCCTGAAGGGAGATGCAGTATGTAGTCCACTCTTGGAAAGATGAGTCTCTGAACAAGCACCTGAGAACCTCTCCAGACAGAAAGGCTGGAAATCTGCATGAACAAGTCTTTAATGCTGTTTTTGTTGCACGTGATGTTTCACTTGTTCAGATGGTTGAAAGGGCAAAAGGAATATGACACCAAACCGGGTCAGAAACGTGCTGATGTAGCAGGTTTTCATTCTAAACAACCAGCACCAACACTTCATCCAGTTAATCAGTCTTCAGACAACTGACTGCATGAGCTTCCTTTTGGCTGGAACGGAAACCTGCAGCCACACCGGCCCGTTTCTTACGACCCATGAATTCATCCTATATTTTGCAAAGTTAACCAATGATTCCTCTCAACAAAGTGTGCTTTCTTCAAGAAACCGAGGAAATGGTCAGAACAGCCCTCTAGGTTCAAGTGTTCATCTGCTCCAGAGAGTCCTATTCTATTGGCTGTATGTCTCTATAGGGACCAATGAATGAAGTGTTGCTAGTCAACTCCCAATCTCTGCAAACCTTTCCAATGCAGATTCCATCCCTTTCACGGCACTGAAACGGCTGCAATTACGGTCACTAATGTCCTCGTGTCCGCAGATGTCCGCTCTTAGCATCCTTTAACTGCGGGACGTAATTGCAGCCTTTGACACGGTGAGTCATTCCATTCTCCTGTCAAGGCTGCATGAGCTGAACCCTGACCTGCACCCTGACCCCTGACCCTTTCTTCCTACCGTTGTTATTCAAGGGGTCCACAAGGCTCAGTCCTTGGACCTCTTATGTTCATTGTCTAAATGCTTCCCTTTGACATATCAGGCATTTGCTTTCAAACTGGATTCTCGCGTAGGCCCCTTTCACACATGCGTGACTTCCTAGAACTTCTGGATGTTACCCAGAGGAACTGCATGTGTGAACGACAGTGCCTGACTCAGTGGTTCCCAACCTTTCCACCTCACGACTCACCTGTTTATAACTGGAAAGCATAACGGTCCACGAGAAAACAAAACTCAGCTGTTTAAGCAAAATAGTTTTTTATTTATCAGGTCAGATCTGATGTAGTCGGAGTTGTGCTTGCAGATGATTTGGGTTTTTTGTTTTCTTTCTCTGTAAGAAACGTCTCCACATGTCTTCGGCTTCGTTGTCTCAAACTGATAACATTTCATTTGCCTGGCATTCATTCTGTTATTATAATTCTTAGAACTATTATTATAAGTCTTAGAACCTTAGATCTGCACTCGGAGGGCAGTTTTCTAGGCTTCATATAGACATAAAACACATATCATAACAAACTACAAGACTTACTCGCTACCTAACCAAGGTCTCATCAATGTGTGATGAATCAGTCAGTAATTCAGCTCAGAAAACAACTGAAATTCACTCGCTTACAACTGAATTAAATCCCAGTTTAAATACCAAAGGAGATTCCAGTGCATATTTACTGCTCTGTCCACATGAACATGATCAACCTGCATACAGACTCTGACTGATCAGAGAGAGGGGGCGGGGCTGATGCTCAACCTGCATACAGACTCTGACTGATCAGAGAGAGGGGGCGGGGCTGATGCTCAACCTGCACACAGACTCTGACTGATCAGAGAGAGGGGGCGGGGCTGATGATCAACCTGCATACAGACTCTGACTGATCAGAGAGAGGGGGCGGGGCTAATGATCAACCTGCATACAGACTCTGACTGATCAGAGAGAGGGGGCGGGGCTGATGCTCAACCTGCATACAGACTCTGACTGATCAGAGAGAGGGGGCGGGGCTGATGATCAACCTGCATACAGACTCTGACTGATCAGAGAGAGGGGGCGGGGCTGATGATCAACCTGCATACAGACTCTGCTTTTATTACAAATTTCCAATTTTGGAACATTTCTAAAATTCTTTATTGTTCAGCTCAAAATGCAAAAACATCAACTACCAACAGGATTTCTGAGTTGTAAAGTGTTTTTTAAGTCCTTATTTACCAAATAAAGATCAAAACTTATAGTATCTACATTTCTACACCTAGTCTACGATCTCCTGGACATAACAGTATCTGCTTTGTGTGTTTGTCTCCCTTAAATGCTTTATAATTTTATGGTGAATAAAACATCATTATTAGCCTTGAGTTCTGAGGTTGATGCTTATAATGTTTATAGTTTGAACATGATTGTTCTCTTGATTTTTACTTATGATTTAAAGGACCATTAGCAGCTCAATATGCACCAGTAAAGAGTGCTTTGCAGCCCACTGGTGGTCCCCAGCCCACAGGCGGAGAAACCCTGGCCTAGACCACAAAGATTACCTCCTGTATTGAGAACATATCTGAACATATCAGGGAAACTCCAGCAGTACCTTACACGTGTGCCGTGGGCATCTCTGGATAACGTCTGAACCTTTGGAAACCTGCTTACCAGATAATATGAAGCGGCTGAAGCATAACCATCTTCATCTTCGTTCCTTAGACCACCCCTCTCTCAATCTGCAGCAGAAACTCTTATTCATGCCTTCATCTCCAGATGTTTGAACCATCTGTAACTCTCCACCAGCAGGCTTTCGCTCTTCTTCCATTAACAAGCTTCAGAAGGTCCACACCTGCTCACATCACCACATTACACCTGTTCAACATCTCCACTGACCTTCGGGCGAATGACCACACTGCATTTAAAATTCTCCTGCTTACGACCAAAGCTCTTAGCCTGGACCATCTTACCCGTCTGATCTGCCCAACAAAACCACTCAGGCTCTCAGTTCTTCTTCAGCTGGGTTTCTCACCACACCTCCACCCAAACCTCAAGGATCTGGCCATTGAGTGTTTCCTAGATTCGCTCCTCAACACTGGAACTCTCTTCCCCGACTGGTCCAACAGCCCAACGCTCCCTCCAGGTTAAAATCTAGACCTTGAAACACATCTCTTCTCCTGTGTAAGACCATCAAACCTACACGGTTCCTCCAGCAGGTCTTTCCTCTACCCTCTTCCGTCTTTCTTCTCGTCTGTGATGCTCTGTGTACAGACCGGTGCAAACGTTGCTGAAAAGCACAACTTCATTTCGCACCAAGTATAACTTTAGAACAGCTATGTTTCTCTGTACTGATAAAACAGAACGACCCCACTTTTTTTGCCCCCCAGTTTGAATAAACACTGAGTATTGGCAGATAGTTTTGGCTGATAATAATCTAGAACCTTGTGGAACTGGGTCGTTGACAGTTGATGGTGTTGATGACAGGGTGTGGGCCTGATACCCAGGTTCACCAGGCTGCCAGCATTGGGTCATTGAGCAAAGACCTTAATCCCTGTCCTAACAGTGGACACATGTGCTCACTGTATCAATGTGTGTGATCACCATACAGACAGGTTAACCTTTAGAACCCTAGATCAAAACATTACTAACATCACCACAACATTAGAAAAGCATTTAGAGGAGACATGCGAGGAGATCAAATTTATCTTCATAATGATTAGATTGACAAGGATATTTATAATGACACTTCAGAATACTTGACAGTGGTCCAAATATAATGGGTCAGTGACATTATCAGCCCCGCCCCCTCTCTCTGATCAGTCAGAGTCTGTATGCAGGTAGATCATCAGCCCCGCCCCCTGTCTCTGATCAGTCAGAGTCTGTATGCAGGTTGATCATCAGCCCCGCCCCCTCTCTCTGATCAGCCAGAGTCTGTATGCAGGTTGATCATCAGCCCCGCCCCCTCTCTCTGATCAGCCAGAGTCTGTATGCAGGTTGATCATTAGCCCCGCCCCTCTCTCTGATCAGTCAGAGTCTGTATGCAGGTTGATCATGTTCACGTGGACAGAGCAGTAAACATGCACTGGAAACTCCTTTGGCCTTTAAACTGGGATTTTTGCTGTTTTCTGAACTGAATTACTGACTGATAACTCATCACACAATGACGAGACCATAATTACATAGATTAAGTCTGTAGTTACATATGATGTGTGTATCATGTCTGTAGGTTACTCTCCTCCTGAAATATGAAGCCTAATACACAGCAGGCAACTGCCCGCAAAGTGCGGATCTCTAAAAGTTAAGGACAGGGGTCAATGTCCATCTGTGTCCAACACAAATGGTGAATGTTGTTGTCCCATCAACCGTATAATACAATGAATAAAACACCGGAATGAAACCCAACCACTTATTTACCAAAGTGCTGCAGTGACACCGCGTCACCTTTGAGAAGTGGACACTTTCTGAAGCTGTTAATAACTATTTATATCAGATACACACTCATATGAAACATGTCCAAGGCTGGAGGAAAGGCAAACAATGGACGTGCGGATATGTCAAGCTTCCTGCCTTGTTCCCAATGATTCCGAGTAGTTACCGCTGATCAGGAAGAAGCAGAATTTAAGACGACAGATGGATGGATTTTCAACGTTTTTTCCACGTATTTGTTACGTTTAAAAGAGCACCTCACTGCTGCAGGCTGACAATATGCTCTGTTTATGGTGCCACAGGGACACAGCAGCACAAACACAGGATCAGAACCGAATCTGAAACACAGAACACTTAGATATGCCGAGATCTGCCTCGGTCCCCTTCTCCTGGACTGGAGTAGGATATTCCGAATTCTAATTCCCAAGCAGACTTTGCATTAGGTTCTACTTTTTATACGTTCTAGGCATCGGTTCAGCAAGTCATCGCTGCTGAATGAAAAGCATGCACACCAATCAAGCATAACATTATGACCACCTCATTGTTTCACACAGGAGCTCTTTGTGGTTCTATAATGCCAGACTGTAGTTCATCTGTTTCTCTGCAGACTTTATTCTCCTCCTTTCACCCTGATCTTCACTGATCAGGACCCCACAGGACCACCACAGAGCAGATATGATGTGGGTGGTGGGTCATTCTCAGCACTGCAGTCACACTGACATGGTGGTGGTGTGTTAGTGTGTGTTGTGCTGGTACGAGTGGATCAGACACAGCAGTGCTGCTGGAGTGTTTAAACCCCTCAGTGTCACTGCTGGACCGAGAACAGTCCACCGACCAGATATGTCCAGCCGACAGCGTCCTGTGGGCAGCGTCCTGTGAGCACTGATGAAGGACTAGAGGACGACCAACACAAACTGTGCAGAAACAGATGAGCTTCTGTCTCTGACTTTACATCTACAAGGTGGAGACACTCGGTAGGAGTGTCTCAGAGTGGACAGTGAGTGGACACAGTGTTTAAACACTCCAGCAGCACTGCTGCGTCTGATCCAGTCATACCAGGTTATTGTGTGTGTCATTTTTCTTACTCCTGGTATTAAATACTGTGTGGAGATACTTTATTGAGGGTAAATGACCTTCTTAACCTTTCTCAGTGTAACTGACAACACACGACATCCGCTCACCGTCTCATACGCAGTGGCCACCTTCTTCAGGACGTCAGGCAGCAGCCCCTGGGCCTCCATGACGGGGTATTGGTCCGTTAGGTTGAACAGCACGACCGGGTTGTTGTCTGCACCAATGAGACGAGAGGAGAGGGCCAGGATGCACTGCTTCAGGTTGGCGACCGCAGACAATCCGCAGAGCTCTTTAAACGTCACTATAGCGTTCTGTGAAAGACACACAGTCACGTCACACCACGGAGGGCCACAATCAGAACAACCAGTACATTTGCACAGGAAACCCAGTTTACTCAGTACTCAAGCTTTCGATTGACAGGTGGAAAACGCGAGCTGACACCTGCCTTATTGCCGGGCTCAAAACGAGCAGCTAAAGGTGACCTCGCTGCCTGCTGTGCGAGTGAACTTCCGCATAGTAAATGTCTCTCATCGGTACACGAGGCGCAGAGCTGCTACAGGAAGTGGTTTGAGTGAATGTGGTTAAGTGCTGGAGTTCTCAGAGCAAAGCTTTGACTACATTTGTCTGCAAAACAGACCGAGATGCGTGAAAGGCCTGCGAAACAGGCGCACCTTCACTGCTCCGTGGCCTCGCCAGGCTTCGTCTAAATACGCGGTTCGGCCAGCAGCTCGGTCAGGACGTCCAAGCGTCAGAATCTGAGAGTTTGAGAAGTGGACACAGGAAGGGCACAGTGTAAATGAGCTTCTCCAGATAAACTGCAATGAATGAATGTGTGATGAAGCTCGCGAGCGCGCCACATGTGCATGGCGGGAGGCGTCGCTTCAACCACAAGATGCAATCAAACGAACTTTCACAGCAGTTTTACAGACTCGAGCTGCCTTTATTGATTAAATAGTAAAAGAATGTTTGTATGTAAAGGCTTTTGGCTGATGCTCTTTATCCAGAGGGACTTACGAGGTTTCTCTTATTACAGAGCCGGACCAGAGTACTGTTAGGAGTCTCACCTGAGGACTCTTACTGGTGCAGTACAGCACAGGTGCCCAGACTGGGAATCGAACCCCGGTCTCCCACACGGAGTGGTGGCCTGTAGGTGGTATTTGTTGCGCCACACCAACCAAATAATGTGCAATGTGGACAAAAGTATTGAGACACCATCTCATTCACTGTCTCTTCTTTACTCGAGTGTTAAAAAAACCTCTATACTGCTTTTGACTACAGAGCTGTGAGAACCCAAACAGAAGTGTGAGGAGTTCCTTTGAAGCATGTCGGTGGGTCCAAAGTTTTGACTGGTACTGCATATCATAATACAGCTTACTGGGAACAGAGACAGTCCTCTCGGATCTTTAAGGTTCCACCTGCATTCTGAACAGTTTGGAGAAATTGAGTTTTATAGTCTTTATAGTCCCACTGACAAATATGGAGACACCTCAAATAATCCTAATAATGATAAGAAGAACATGTGAACAACTCAATTCCAATAAGAAGGTCAGGAGACGAGATCATACATACACAACATGGACTCTATGCTCTAAAGTTGACATCGTGATTAGAAATCTATTCAAATTTGCATATTATTGTTATTATTTTGAGATTCTGGATTTGAGATTTTCATGATCTATAAGCCAAACTGATCAACAGTAAAACGAAAACAGGCTTGAACCATCACTTTACGTGTAATAATATGAAATTATGAATGAAATTGTGATCATGAACGAGCTTTTTAATGAAATTCCAGTTGTTTGAGTTGCACTAACACTGATCAGTTGTGCTGATCTTCTGAAACCTTACAACCAGTCGCTAGAATGAAAAAAAACACTGAAGGGGGACGAGCTTTCTCTTATAAAGCCCCCCAACTCTGCAACAACCGTCCTGCTACTGTTCGGGACTCAGACACTCTCTCTGTCTTCAAATCACGCAGGCTTGTTATTAACACCTCTAGGGGTCACTAATCTTTCTCCCTCTCGCCCCCCACGTCCCGAGCTGCCCCTGCTGCCTGGCTGATGTTGGTCCACGCCCTCCCGTGAAGCTCTATCCAAATGACTCCACCCAGATGTTCTACTCGTCCACGTCTGAGACTCTACTGCTAGATTAGAATACTTAACCTGCATGGACTTTAATACAGTCACTGAAGTTTCATCTCACTCACATTTCCACTCCCATAGAACTCATGACCCAACTTCATCACATTTAGTGCGGCTACACTTCTCTCTTCTACATCTTTTATGTCCATGTATGCGTCTATGTGGCGATATGACCGAAGAACTCATATAAATCATGATAGTAAATTTAAGCATGGTTGCACTCTTGGTGGTGTTTCATGTCGTTGGATATGGCGAAATAAAGTTGCCATGCTTGTCTTTACGATGTTTCTACGTCATAATTTGAACAAGACTGTACTCTGCCGAGTGTCGTCCCTCTGGAAACCAAACCATTTCCACTGGTTGCAGGACCTCAGTAACGTAACGTTGGTCTGCCAAAGCGCCTGTATTGAAGACCAAAGCTGATCCGGCGTCGTACGAAATTGCACCCACACCATGACACCAGACCTTCTGGATGAGTGAAGCGTGACAACAGCGTGCATCATCATGCAAACTGTGAACGGAGACGTTAAGAAGGACAATTTTAATCAACAAATTGCTCCTAATCAAGGAGCAGAGTGTAATTTAGGGACTGTGGCAGCCACAGCCTGTAGACCCACACAGTTCATCATCCCTTTCTTGGGTCTCAGGCACAGTCAGACACAGACAGAGTTTAGAGTCTGATTCCTAAAACGGCTTTATCTCTGATAAGTTGATAAGGCTGCTGTTCCTGTGGTGTAGAGAGCTTTCCTCTGCTGGACCAGGACCAGGAAAGGCATCTCTCCAACTCTCAAAGACCAAAACATACAGTCCAGCCATTAACATTAATACCACCTCATTGTTTACCACCTACCAACTCACTGTCCATTCTGGCAGCTCCATTGACCATACAGGAGCACTTTGTGGTTCTATAAATACAGACTGTTAAAGCACTCCAGCAGCACTGCTGCATCTGATCTACTCGTACCAGAGGTCAGTGTGAGTGCAGTGCTGAGAACGTCCCACCACCCACATAATAGCTGCTCTGTGGTGGTCCTGTGGGGTCCTGATCATTGACCATCAGGGTGAAAGGAGGAGAATAAAGTCTGCAGAGAAACAGATGAACTACAGTCTGGAATTATAGAACCACAAAGTCCTGCTGTGAGATCAGAGGAGCTGATAGACTGATAAAAGTGACTTTTTCCAGTGACCTTGAGCGTATGGAGATAAGAGGCTTTCAGTCATATCGTTCAGCCCTGTACACTGTACCACCTCTCTATGTTCTCCTGAACGTACTGTACAGAAAGGGAAATCCTACTCCAAAGAGTGGAGTAGATACTAGAAGACGTAAGAACCGAACTCAGCAGTGACTAAAACGAATAAATACATCTGTTTCTTATTCATTTCAATACTAATAATGTGCAAGCCATGCTTGGGGTTCTAACGCAAAGGAACAGTGGTTGAAAACAGAAGCTGTTGGCAGATGAAGGCTGACATTATGGAGGACGGCTGCGAACAAACAAAACAAGAAACGCTGAGAACCGCATTTACTGTAAACCTCACTGTCCCAACACTGATCATGTAGAACCCTGTACACGTGTGCAAAAGCTAGGAGCGAGGTTCTTCACTTCTGGCCTTGAAGAACCCCTGCTCCCAGCACACCTTGATCAACCCATCAACAAGCCTTTGGGGAGTTTAAATGTGGGCGTCCAGTAGCCTCAGGACCAGCAGTGGGAATCGTTGTTTAGGCGAATTTCCTTTGGAATGCTTTAAATGCTGTTTTTTGCGAGAGTAAGGAAGAGTCTTCCTCTATTCTCGCTTCAAAGGCTCAGTGATAGCTGCTATCTTGATGGAAGGTCTGCTTTCATGCTAGAAATAGTTCAGAACATGAGCAACTGCATTGCGAGAATGATTAAGATTGCTGTGAAGATAAAAGGCAGTCCAACTCTTTTTTACCGATGCATCGATATATTGGCTGGTGTGTCCATTCGTCCTGCGTCTTTGAAAACATTGTAAGCTTCCTGTCTTCTGTTCCCCTTAACTCTACTTTCCTTTAGAAAGCTTAATCTTCTTTGCAGGGTTGCTGCAATGTTTCTGAGGACATGCCAAACTTATGTTATGTAAGAGATTTTCCATATTAAATAGGGAACAGGAATTCTAAGCTTCAACCTTATTATTAAACACACAATCAGTCAGAACATTACAACTCCCTCCTTTTAGTGATACTCACTGTCCAGTCAATTCTGTCCTTCTTCAATGATCAGGACCCCACCGGCCCACCACAGAGCAGCTATGATGTGGGTGGTGGGTCATTCTCAGCACTGCAGTCACACTGACATGGTGGTGGTGTGTTAGTGTGTGTTGCTGGTATGAGTGAATCAGACACAGCAGTGCTGCTGTGTCCACTCACTGTCCACTCTATTAGACACTCCTACCGAGTGTCTCCACCTTGTAGATGGAAAGTCAGAGACAGAAGCTCATCTGTTTCTGCACAGTTTGTGTTGGTCGTCCTGTAGTCCTTCATCAGTGCTCACAGGACGCTGCCCACAGGACACTGTCAGCTGGACATTTCTGCTTGGTGGACTGTTCTCGGTCCAGCAGTGACACTGAGGAGTTTAAACACTCCAGCAGCACCACTGTGTCTGATCCACTCGTGCTATCACAACACCACTATGTCAGTGTGACTGCAGTGCTGAGAATGACCCATCACCCACATAATATCTGCTCTTTGGTGGTCCTGTGGGGTCCTGATCATTGAAGATCAGGATGAAAGGAGGAGAATAAAGGATGCAGAGAAACAGATGGACTACAAATGGACAATAAGTATAGAAACAAGGAGGTGGTCATAATGTTATGGTTGACTGATGTATGTCAGAGGTCTCAATAGTCTAATATAAAGCTTTGAAGTACCCTTCTTGTCTGTCTTGCCAGTTACGCAACATCGAGGGATTATATAAAATCTGATTAAACCGGTCCTTGTGGCTTTGTTTTGCATCGCCAAAATAGCTTCAAGACGTTCAGAAGCAAAGCAAGCTGTGATCTGTACTTCACTCCGAGGTCAGCTCGCTAATATTTTTCTCATTATAGAGTTAAAAGTTCTCCTGAAACCCAAAGGGAGGAAACTGCCTTGCACAAATACACCCAAAGGCCCTCACTGTGTTGCTACAGAGTGACAATCCCCTGTGCCTCGTATTTGGTCTTCATTTTATAGCAATAATTTATGAGACTAGAGTCTGAGGCAGTGTTCCTGAATCTGTAAAGAAAATGGTGGAACAAATAGAACCATTCCTACCTGCATGTTCTCTCGGAAATCAGTAGCTTCTCGCAGGGGCTGTGTGGCAGTCTTAAAAACCTCGTCTACAGCCTTGATGAGCAGTATCCTCATGCTTGCATACTCCCGATTCCTTTTGCCCTTGCGGACAGAGAGTCCTCTCTTATGGGGCTTGCCCCCGCCGCGTCGGTTGGTGATGGCCACGTGGACAAACAACCAAGCATGAGGAAGCAGCTCGCCAGTCAACGACTGAAGAGGTATGTGACGAAATCCCGGTTGTAGACACTCAAATGGAATGGTGTACTGACCAATAAATTCGTCCCCTATGTAGTCATCGTCCAGTACAACGAAGCGTACCATGGCCAGCTCAGGAAGGTTAATCTGAAACTCAAAGCTTTCATCAAAAAGGGGATTGTCCCCATTCTGATTGACGGTTTTAGTCCTTTGCTCAGCGCAATCAGCAGGGATGCCGTGAATCTCTACATATACATAGGGGTCTACAACATCACCTTTGGCACCTGAGCCCTTGGGTTTGGGGAAATTCTGTCCACTGATGATCTTTATGTGAAGAAGCTGTGGGGACACTCCAGGAACCGAATCTTTAGTATTAGCACTGAAGTAGGACACCTGCTCCCTCATTATGGCTGGACGGAGAACATAGCCACAGTTGCCGTTTTGTCTGAACCAGCCAATGTTAAGGTCCATCATCAGACCTGGAGTTTGGTAGTTCATTGCCACTATCTGACAACCACACTTCCAGAAGTCCTGAGGGTTCATATTGCTTGAGTCAATTCGCATTGGACTGGGGTAAACCCTAGCCAGAAACTTCTTGTTGTAATTGACAAACTCTCCAGGGTAATCAGTGGCACATCTGCTTGCAAACACCTCATTAAAAGAACAAAGTTCCCAATGCTTCTGGTTCTGGAATGCTGTTGGGAAGTCTTTGAACTGGATGGATTTACACAGGGTCACCAGGTCAGAGAGGTCTTTGGACAGTTGAAACTTTTTAGGTTGAGAAACGGTCTGTTGGTCTCCTCCCTCGATGCTCATTCTCTGCGACATCTCTGCCCCTTCATCCTCATCAGTCACTTCACCCTCAGAGCTATTACAGGTGCTAGCCAGTTTCTTTCCTTTCAAAAGAATCTTGCCTTTCAAGTCGTTGGGGGATGGAAGGTAGCTGTCCTCAGGTCTTGGTGGATCAATGTGAATTCTGTCCCCAAGGATTTTTTTGAGGTGCTGAAACATTACTCTCTGCTGCTTTAAGGAGCAGTGGTTCTCCAAGCACAGAATCAGTGGGAACTCAGAAGCCACAAAAGCGTACTTATTTATGATGTCAATGACACTTCGGAAGACAATCTGAGAGGTCACTGTGTGACCAGTGTAAATAAGGGGTTCATTGTCAGGTCCATCCCAAACATCGAGCTCTACACTCCTGCATCCCATCTTTAGGGCCCGGATGTAGCCTGTGATGTCCGAAGGACCCCTGAACTGGTCCTCAATCAGGTAGGTATTGTGAGAAGAGTTGATGTAATAGTGAGACAAAGGCTGGCTCATGTCTTGGCAAACTGTCTTTTGCTCGGGATCAAAAATGTGGCAGTCGTTGGACATAAGGTAGTTGGTAAATCCATCTAAGGAGAGGCAGCCCTTGAGCTGCCCCTCTTTGGACGGTTCATACTGTTTAATAACCTCTAAGCTTGTGTCTTCACTCACTTGGGCCATGCCTTGCTCTGCTTCTAAAAATATCATCAGGTCCTTGGCATCGAGATATTCTTTGTTACTAGAGAACTGAACAAGCAAGAAGTAAATCTCTGGCCTTGTGCAAAGGTCATGATAGACCTCAATGAACTCCTCCTTAGTAACATCACACCCCATTTTGTCTTTTGCTTTGTGCAACTCCTTGATCTTGAGCTCGATTTTGACATTTTTCACTCCAGGGTTCAATTTCTTGATCAACTGTACAGCAGTACAAAGACTGATGCTTTTGTTTCCCCCGACATCCACTTCATCAAAGAAATCCCCAAGCCAAGACGAGCGCATGTTGTTCTGAGCACTTTCGATCATGTTCAAGGTGAGCTTCCCGTAGGATATCAGGTACCTGAGTCCTGTCACCCATATGTTCGCTACATCCGCTGTATTTGCAACTAAATCCAGAGACTCGTAGGTTTCCCCATAAATAATCGAGAATGCACAGTCCTCGGAAATCTGGTCATAAATGCCATTGGTCCTGAAAGTGTCCGTGTTCTTACCAGTTCGCACTTCTTTAATGGACTTCACATCAATCTTGGCTTTATCTGACTCCTTTTTTGAAGGCTCCCACCTAAGAGACTGCATGTCGGCATCAAGAAGAAAATATCGATGGTACACTCTGGAGTTGGATCGCACTTTCCTCAACTCGGAGCCGTCCACCATGGCATTGATGCAGTCGCTGGCACTGCTGATCTTCTTTTCCGTGGGCATGCTGCTGAAGGAGACCGTTTTCTTCCTCTCTTTCCTTTGCCTTGAGCCATCCTGAGAAAGGACAGAGTTTGAGAATTAAACACAGCTATTACTTCAATTAATCTTAGTGATATTAGTTGGACTTTTTTTTTTATCACCTTAAACACTTGCGTAAATGCCAACTGTTCACCAAAACAATGGAGAACATTGTTAATTCACTTCTTTAAACATTGTGATGTGCAGGTGTCCTGCAATTTGACGATTGAGTCTGGATGGACCATACCATCTAGTTGACCTCAACTGGTCATGTGCTGACCTATGCACCAAACACCAAGGTCATTTATTCATTTTTTTGTTGATTTATTCATGATTGCAAAGTGTCCATGTCTTATTTCTAGTTGCAGTAACTTTGAAGATTGCCATCATTACCATTGCATTTGCTACTTACATTGTACGATAGATATACTTCATCTGTGCGATACAGTTTGAGCACTTGAGATATGAACCCTAGAAAACGGCATGTAACTGTGGCCCTCTGGTTGTGAAAGAAGTAGGGGGATCTTCAAGCTCCGGTGTGTTTGCACTCGCCCTAGTCAGACGCCAATCAGCTCAAGCTAAACTGCGCATTGCATGTGGGTACCTCGCTAATGGCATAAACCTTTTTTAATACACCGTAAATCTGACAGTTGTTCTTTTTTATTGCTTCCAATTGTCATGATGAATGGACTTCTACAGATGCTCCAAAATGACCAATGACCGTAATCAAGTAACTGTGACAGCCTTTTATTAGCAGTCTTTACATTTCCTGCCTGTACTTGAAAGCACTTGTTCCTAAGCAACAAGGAGATGTGCAGGCAGAAACGGAGAAAGAAGGCATAAAAAGACCGTGCTGGGCACCTCGCATTTCCCAGCCTTCAGAAAATACAGTGAGAAACCCCCACATTACCATTCAAAAACTATCCAGACACCCAAGTCAAAGTCATGTAACAGATGGGCATTTGTACATTCACCCTAGATTCAGCAGAAATTCAGCCACAGCCGGATTTCAATAGAAATGTCAAAACAGTTTCAGTCACACCACATCACAGACTACTGTACCATCAGCTGAGTGCTGGACGATTGTTTCTTACAAGAGTTTGCAACAGAAAGCAGTTGCAAAGACTGATTCACACACAGAAATGTCCTCCTACAACAAGGTCTAAACATGTCATGCTCAAAAGCCAGTACGATATCGGTCACCGAGACCATTAGACTTGTGGGCTGCTTTGGAGACCGAGAGGAACCATAGTGTGGACATATTCTGCTGCTGATCGAGTTATCTGAAGTGCACAGTCTGTGAATTTTAATCAAGACATACATCTACATACCTTCAACACTGGGACCATGAGGTACTGGCGGCTTCAACTCAATGGAAAATCAGCGAACCAGGCAACTCGAGGACTAGAGATTGGCACTAATCACCCTCCTGTAGGTCTACACTACCCATAATCTCATAATCTCATCTCATTTTCAGTATCACAGCTTTAATAATCTCAGTAGCTACTGAGTTTTGGTCTGGTCGTGAAAGTCAGACGTGAGGACAAAAACATATACCATATAGTACAGTGGCCAGATTCTAGGACTGGGTGATTTGGAGAGGAAAAAAATCATATTTATATTATGGCATCATACAATATACAATGTGAAAAATAAAATGTGAAAAAATGAGGACAGTCTATATCATCTTCATGTCTTATGCCCCCTAAAAAGGGTATGTGGGTGGAGAAGAATGGAGTAGAGGAGGAGCTGAAAACACTGGTCAGAACAGAGTGAGGGAGCAGATTTTCCTTTAAAACTCGGTATAAATGATACAGCCTCGATGCCCATCATGCTCTGTTTATATCCCGATATAGATATAAATATTGATATATCGCTCAGCCCGTATCCCGCTCTGTTTATATCCCAATATAGATATAAATATTGATATATCGATCAGCCCGTGTCCCGCTCTGTTTATATCCCGATATAGATATAAATATAGATATACCGCTCAGCCCGTATCCCGCTCTGTTTATATCCCGATATAGATATAAATATTGATATATCGCTCAGCCCGTATCCCGCTCTGTATATATCCTGATATATATATATAAATATTGATATATCGTTCAGCCCGTATCCCGCTCCGTTTATATCCCGATATAGATATAAATATCCATATATCGCGCTCAGTCCGTATCCCGCTTTGTTTATATCTTGATATAGATATAAATAGCGATATATTGTTTCGATATATATATATATATATATATTCTCAGCACAGCATGGACACTGATCTGATGGTGGCATAGAAGTGAACGCTGGTGCTTTCAGGCTCAATAGTGATGCTGTAGTACAATGTGAACTCATTGGTGTTCAGTTATAGACTAAAACTGCAGTGTTAGCCAATCTCTGGCCCATTATTAATGTCCACACACTGCCGGGCGATCATTCCACTAAATCTAATGTGACGTTTCTACAAAACAACAGTCCAAAACAGTCCTCAGCATCCACCACAAACTACTTCACCGGTGGCAAACTGAAGCTTCTGTAATGGTCCTCACATCTCCCAGCCTCCATCACTATTGGAAACCCGTGGGTGGATCTTAGACACGCTGTGCATGTACCACAGCCTGCTTTCTGCACGGAGAAGTGGGTGATTCCGAAAACAAGAAGAGAAAAACTCAGAAACTGCTGAACTCAGATGGTAGCAGGGCTGGGCAGGACGACTGAAAATGTTTCACAGTATATTATGGTACTGTTGATGGTTTGACAGTTTCACTGTATATTATGGTACGTTTACGTTTCGGCAGTTTTACAATAAATAACAATATTTTGATCATTGTATCACAGTATATCACATGATATTTCGTTTTTGACAGCTTCAGTGTATATAACTATTGTTTGACAGTTTATTTAAACTCACAGGACATGTTTCATGAAAATATATGTATTTAACGAAGGTGTTGTGTACCATGTGTCACTGGTCCCACGAGAACCCATGTGTTGGCATGTTTTAAATGGTATTATGGGATTTACGAAATGTTGACTGATGGGCACATTTGAAACAGGATCCTGGATGAACAGTCTTACTACCCAGAGTTCTTCCGTTTCTACCCATCACACCCTAACTTCACTGTATTCCACTATTATATACAGCCCTCCCCAACAGTACGAGCTTCAAATAATGAACAATAACAGGTCTAAGGAAAGTGCTTTCCTGCTTCCCCTTCGACATGCCATTCAGCCAGGCTGGGTCACCTCAGTGCTTTCAGCACAATAACCCAGCTCTGACTTAAGGTGCCTGTCAGATTGTGTTATGAGTAACCGGTGCGGAGTCTCCCTGCGATGCACACAGCCCACACATTGAGACATGTCCGAGGGCCGACTGCATGACATTTCCGAGGAGCGCCTCGTCTTTGTAGGGCCCCGTCAGGGCACACACACGTCACATTTACTCGGGTGGGTGTATATCCAGCAAGAGGGCGGGTATCAACCTCCAGCAAGACAAGTACTTGCTTTGCTTCACCACTTGAGCCATTCAGCCACCGTCCATCCCCCAGGGCTATGTGGGGCATGGCACACGGGCCTGGGTTTGGGCGTACACTTACTGAGAATAATAACCCACAAGAAAATCCTGTGTGCGCCGGCCTTTCGGCCCACTCGGCCGCCTCAAAGGAAGTCCACACTTCCTGTTGGACGCAACTCGGCTTTTGAGGTTAGCACGGCTCCTGCTTTGAGGATTAAATCCATGTTAATCACAAAACAGACGTGCTTTTCCGAGGATTAAAGAGTTACAGGATTCTTTTAACCACCGTTTGTCAGAGAGCGGACTGCACTACAGCGTTGGCCTAATTTGTCGCCAGCGACTGTTTGCCCTTCCGAGGGAGCATGGGAAACATCTGCTGAATCCATCCTGTATTTGTGTCTAATATGGAAAATTTCACGACTCTGTTTTGATGCGTTTAATCATTGTCATGGTGCGACTGCGGCCCGCCGTCCAACTTGGTGACACGCATTAATGGGCTTTTAAGCAGACGGAGCTGAATGCCGTACCTACCTCCTGCCTCGTTCCGGAGAGCATTCGGCCTTATCTACGGATTTTCCGTGTACGAGGATCACGCACAGAGAGATACAATATCACGCTGTAGCCATTAGGAACAGAGAGGTTGCCAGTTGTAATTAAATGCTGCAGTAAAACGCAGTATTAACAACGCTATCCAATAAGCCCATCAGCTGTGAGCGTGGAACAATGCCTTCAACTGTCTGGGATTTTTTCAGAGGAGTGCCTCGACTGAAAAATCTGCCAAATGTTAAAGCATCCCCCAGTATTGCTGTACAGTCTGTTATTCAACATTGTTATCATATCATATCATCATGGAAACATACGGTTACGGATTTGAACAAAACAATGTGATATAGGTATTAAACTGATATAAGGTCTGTATCAGTACATAATACACCTGATCAATCATCTACCAGTTAATCAAATCAAACACACTTTTTATATGCAAATTATCACAGATTTACAGGGGTTGGACAATGAAACTGAAACACCTGGTTTTCACATGGTGAACTAGGGCCTCCTTTTGCGGCCAATACAGCGTCAGTTCATCTTGGGAAGGACATTTTTTGGATACAAACCGGGTTATCACCCCAACATCCCTTTCAGACAGCGTCCTCTCGCGTCCACAGTTAATCCTGTTAGATGTGGTTGGTCCTTCTTGGTGGTGCTGACGTTACCCTGGATACCGTGGCTCTTGATATCATAAAGACTTGCTGTCTTGGTCACAGATGCGCCAGCAAGACGTGCACCAACAGTTTGTCATCTTTTGAACTCTGGTATGTCCCCCATAATGTTGTGTTCATTGCAGTATTTTGATCAAAACTGTGCTCTTACTTACTAATTGAACCTTCACACTCTGCTCTTACTGGTGCAGTTAATGAAGATTGGTCACCAGGCTGCTCCGATTTAGCCATGAAACCTCCCACAATACAATGACAGGGGTTTCAGTTTCATTGTCCAACCCCTGTATGTCTCACCCCTGTAATATAGACATGTCGAGTCTACGCTGAGGTGAACATATTTGTTTATTGTGTTTGTTCATGTGACAAAACAATAAACCTGATAAGAGAAAAGTCGACTTAAACTTGAAACCAAAACACACTTATTAAATATTTAAGTTATTAATCAATCATTTATGGTTATTTCTATAAATATGTCTGTCCCACATTTACGTCCTTGCTGTGATATTTATTGACCTAAATAACTTAAAATAACTCATTTCAAAACCATGCAAACCTACTTTCGGTGGAAACAGCAGTTGGTCTTTAGCAAGTGACTAAACAAAAGAGTAGCTAAGAGTTTAGTTCTCGCCGGATTCATCGCGTTTACACCATAAACGGTATTGTTACCTTCTTAAAGCAGTTTCATATTCAGATCATACGATAATCTGACAATACCATTGACTGTTCGTACTCAGATGTTCCTAATGCATGCAGTGGTGCCGATGCTTTCAGTGTCTGCCGTTGCTTAAAATCAGGTATCAGAGAGGAACAGCTCTGAAAGTTCAGGAAGACTCCAGAAGAACAGAACTAATCCATCACCTGCGCTGCATGGACTCCTCCAAAAAAGTGAAGGTGTGACAGCACAGATTAAGGTGTCCAGGGAAGCGTTACTGCTCTGCGGGGCAGCTGAAAGTGTTCCATTGAAAGCCCAGTGAGGAGCCGGAGGAGCAGACTGGTTTATTAAAACGGAGGATTCCGAGAGCAGCAGCACACCCACTAAAGCAAACAATGTGTCGGAGATGTATATTTACCACGATCTCTGTTAGGAAAGCGGGAGTGGGAATTCAGGGGAAGGGCATTGCTGCGTTTCACCACATCTCCAGATCCTGGACAATTCTAATGAAGCCTCCCAACAATCGCAAAGAAAAGAGTGAGAGAAGAAAGGGAGATATTTCAGCCCAATTCAGATTCATTCAGATGATCAGATGTGTGAACGGTGGACTTGAAGACGTTCCATATGTCATTCATCATATCTCTGAATATCCGTTTTCGTTTTTTTTTTATCCAATTGTCTCTCGGAGACTCGTCGCAGGCAATTTCGCCCCATCATTCTGCACCAATCAGACGTGAGTGTGGATAATCAGATGAAGCATTAAAGGTCATTATCTTATACGTGGGTGGTGCGGTGATAAGCACGTTTGCCTCCCAGCACTGGGGTCTTCTGTTCAAGGCCCTATGAGGGAGGAGTTTCCATGTTCTCCCTGGGTCTGCGTGGGTTTCGTGAGGGTGTGAGTGAATCTTTATGTCCAGATGTGGTTTGACATTCTGTCCTGGGTGAACCCCATCGCCATTGTCCAAACCTAGGGGTAATTTAACATGTCCTATTCACCTACCATGTGCATTTTTGGGATTCGGGTGGAAACCGGTGGGACCTCAGAGAACACACCAACCTCCTCAAAGACAACGATGCAGGAGATCAAACCCACAACCCCAGGTACCTATATGAAGACTGACGTAGCTACGCTGTATGTCCAGGTATTTGTGGCCACCCCTTCTTATGAATCTGAGAAGATCCAGGCAGTGAGGCGCTTTACACTTCACAAGGTTACACACTGACTGACCGACTGGCCACCTATTCTAGAAGTTCACTTCCAGCAGGAATCCACAGGATGTGATGCGGTGTAGGTGGAGCTATTTTCAGCGGGACACACTACCTCAACATTAAAAAAATGTTATTATTTCTCTTAAAGTACAAAGAACTTATTCCAACCCAAACACAACACAGACTTCACTCGTTTAACCAATACCGGTGGACTTCTGGAATCTGATGATGAATCGGTCGTCTCCCAGCAACTGCAACAAAAGGATAGTTTGCCTTTGTCATGTATGGAGCTCCTAAAGCAGCTTAAAAACAGCTTAAAATTGGAGTTAGGAGACCCCCGCACTGTGTGTGAGAATGTAATCTCCTCAATGAGGTGGTGCAACTCCTCTCGCCTGCGTCTCAACTTCCTTTCCTGTCAGCTTTCCTACGTTTCGCCTGATCAGGAGCTCAGAGTGTCACTAAACATCAGCAGGGTTGACATGCATGTGGATCTACCTGCCACAAGATTAGGGTCCAACCAAGATAAACCGACAAGAAAAACGGTGTTACAGCTGTGAAGAATAAAGAACGAATTTTCTGCCCATTTGTGCATTTCACGCAGGGTGTTACAGCCCAAAAATGAATGATAAATACATAATATGGACAAAAGTATTGGGACAGCATATGCTCAGTCACTGTTTCTTCCACAATCAAGGGTAAACTTCTGCAACCATTTTCACTACGGCTGCACGATATTGAAAAAAAAACGATTTTTATACTACTTTTATACTTAAAAGTTGATTTTTGTGATGATGCATATTTGAATTCTGCATGAAAAAAAACAACAAATTCAAGAAACGCACAGTTTGGGAGGAAAAAAACTGGGCATAATAAAAAGGGGCATGGAGATAAAAAATAAACCAGAATTTGAGAGTAAAATAAAAAGGGAATTTGGGAAAAAAATAAAACATTTAATTGGACCCAATATGTCAATAATCCAACATGATATTAAAACTCCCACGAATAATACCGTGTGACAGAAGCTGTCTCTGGTTGAAAGGTCATGACCTCTCGTATTAGGCAGCAAAAAAAGTTGTGAAATGTAATATTTTACATTGCAAAAATGATTGCACATCCTGCAATGTGACTATTGCATATGCACACATTGTGATATCGATGCTGAAACGATACATTGTGCATCCCTGATTTTAATTGTATCATTTATTTAAATTTGATTTGACCAACGAATTACACTTTTGCTGTTCTGAACTGCGTCCCCAAGTGCTGATATGATTAAAAAATCAGTCCACAACTGACTGATCGTGATTGATGATGAAATAAAGATGTTAACGGTCTCGGTCGCCACGACTACACAGGAAGCAGAGAAGCCTCTGATTGGCTGCTTTCTACCCATAACGTGTGAGTGTGCAGAGTGGGCGAGAGATCCGCTGATATGGGGGTGGACATACTCCTGCTTTTGTTGGAGTAACTGTCTCTACTATCCAGGGAAGACTTTCTACTAGATTCCGGAGCATTGCTGTGAGGATTTGATTGCATTCAGCGACAAGAGTGTTACCCCAAGCACTGGATGGACTGCCATCGTTCATGGTGCCAACAGACTCCTCCCGATGTGCTGCAGAGGGTCCAATTCTATTAGCGATACTTCTCTAGACACTTGACGAGCTGTGTGTGCACTTGCACGTCTGTGTCAGCAACTTAAAGGAAGCCAATGCACTGATTAAAATGGGTGTCGCCTCAGGCAGGGTATCTGCACTGATTTCATTTAACAGCCCTCTGCAAATGTAGCTTTTAGAGGCATCAAACTTGGACGTCTGCTTCCATTCACCAGCACTCTAAACAGTTCTGACAACGCTTCTCTAGAACATCCATTAACCGAGAACCACTCGGAACGACTTTATTAATATATTAATATATAAACAAAGTGCTGCAATGAAATGCATAAAAGCATTCTCGCTCTGAAAACTGTACTGAAAAGCAGAGCACCTGCTGCCAGCGCTTTCAGGCCTTGTTTTCTGGCTCATCCTCCGTCCTCAGATTATTTTGGCACGTCCAGCAAATGATTGACAAGAAATAAACAATTCAGACGGAGATAAAAATATGTAGGTTGAACGAACGACAACAGCAACAAGCGCGGCACCGGCGATGAAGGCTTTCGTCAAGTTTGATCACAATCACTCCCGTAAATTGAACCACCATCTGTGGCCCGAGTTGCAGCAGGCTGTCCAAATAAAACGCAGAGAAATACCCGCGAAAAACAGCTGCTTTTAGTGGAGAAAAAAAAAAACAGAGATGCCTAAGGCCTTTAAAAAGACAAAGACAGCAGATCCCTCTCCGTCAGAGCCTCTTTACACCTCATACTGACCGGACGAAGCAGAGTTGGGCATTCCAGGTCCAGAAAGTCAAAATCCAGCCCAGGAATATGTCCAGACTGTCGCTATTAACAAACTGAACTCAAGGTGGAGCAAAGGGTCATTATTCTTCTAGAAACGACCAAACGTTCATAAATATTATGAAAGTGGTGGACCTGGACTACTCAGATGTCCAACGAGTACAAATCATGACCACCTGGACGACTCTGCTCCTTGACTTTGACTTGCTGGACCTGAAGACCACCTCTGGTCTGAGCACATGACTTGGAATAATCCTTCAGATCTGGGGCAGAGAAGAAAAGAAAAAAACAAAAAAAGAGCAGAGCAGGCAGTCTGGGCAGACGTCTGCAGGCACCTCTGACCTTTAGGTGTGGTCAGGCGGTAGAAAACAGGCCAGTTCCTGTTCTACAGGCCGCTCTTTCAGTCAAGGTTGTCCTCCTTAGGATTTCCTCTCTTCGCCTGCAAGGAAAAGCCCTCGCACCCCCCGGACAGCAAGCAGGCTGGGAAAACAATGCTGCCAAACCAGCCCGAGTGTCTGTGCACAGCTTTTATTATTTCCTCCAAACTCTATTTGTGCACTATTACGCAAGCGTCTCTCGTCAGCTCCTGTGGGACGGGGACAGACGCTAATGCTCATCAGTTAGATTTCACATGAACACAGACACGTGATGTTCTAGAGGGGTATAAAGCCCCCCAGCACTGAGCTGTGGAGCAGTGGAGCTGCGTTTTCTGGAATGATTGAGCTCCATCCAGTACTTTTGGGATGAGGGGTGAAGTACTGATGGACAATCTGGACAAAAATCATATCCTGATCTATTTTATCTAAAGCGCAAAATACAATACTATACAATATATGTATGTATATGTATATATGTACTGTATACCGCTCAGCCCGTATCCCGCTCTGTTTATATCCAGATATAGATATAAATATCGATATATTGCTCAGCCCGTATCCCGCTGTTTATATCCAGATATAGATATAAATATCGATATATCGCTCAGCCCGTATCCCGCTGTTTATATCCAGATATAGATATAAATATCGATATATCGCTCAGCCAGTATCCCGCTGTTTATATCCCGATATAGATATAAATATCGATATATCGCTCAGCCAGTATCCGCTGTTTATATCAGATATAGATATAAATATCGATATATCGCTCAGCCCGTATCCCGCTATGTTTATATCCAGATATAGATATAAATATCGATATATCGCTCAGCCATTATCCATTTGTTTATATCCAGATATGAATATAAATATCGATATATCGACTCAGCCAGTATCCGCTGTTTATATCGATATAAGATATAAATATCGATATATGTCAACCAGTATCACTCTGTTTATATCCAGATATAGATATAAATATCGATATATCACTCAGCCCATACTCCACTGTTTATATCCCGATATAGATATAAATATCGATATATCGCTCAGCCCGTATCCCGCTGTTTATATCCAGATATAGTTATAAATATCGATTTATGTCGCTCAGCCCGTATCCGCTGTTTATATCCAGATATGAATATAAGTATCGATATATCAGCTCAGCCCGTATCCCGTTGTTTATATCCAGATATAGATATAAATATCGATATATCGCTCAGCCCATATCCCACTGTTTATATCTAGATATAGATATAAATATTGATATATCACTCAGCCCATATCCCGCTGTGTTTATAACCCGATATATATACACATCAATATATCGCTCAGCCCATATCCCGCTCTGTTTATAACCCGATATAGATATCAATATATCGCTCAGCCCGTATCCCGCTCCGTTTATATCCTAGAATAGGTATCAAATATCAGTATATCGCCCAGCGCTAGCATGAGGTGGGGTGGTGATCATCCAACATCCTGATCTCACCAGTGCTTATCACTGAATGTAATCAAATCCTCACAGCAGTGTTCCAGAATCTTCCCTGGATGGTAGAGACAATTACTCCAACAACAGCAGGATCAACTCTTTATTCCCTTGATTTCAGAAGAAACAGTGAACGAGCAGATGTCCCAATACCGAATGTTTCATTAAGAGTGAGGGGATACGGAATGTTCCAGCTTTCATTATCCAGTTAATAAAGACAAAAACAAACACGGGCTACTGATGTTCCGACCACGATACCACGTGCTGATTGGGGATTTCACACTGGTGGGTGTATTCTGTCCTAAGCCACAGAAACGCTGATGTATGAGGATCTGAAGCTCTTCTCTTTTTGTCTCTCTGCATTCTCTCTGTGTTTTCCTGATAAGGGTCTGTTCGTCCACACAGTTCTAAATCCCCTAATGTGTCGAGCAGCGTTTTCTGGCTCAGTAAGCGCTGCAGAGCTGTCTGTATATTTGAGCTTTCATCTCACATGGGACTCCAAAATGTGCCTCTACTGTTCCCGTTTCCCCTGGAGATATGGGGGAATACGGGAATAATATTAGACAGACACCGAGGGCATCAGATGTGTGTCTTTAGAATAATCTTACCTAATGAAGCCGTCAATTTCACAACACCAACATTGAGCCTCATTTTATCAGTCGGGTTCTCAGAATCAGCTGTATGATAAATAAATGAAAGATGAACAACATATGCTGGGAAATCTGGGGTGCATTTAGACTGGAAGTGTGTAAGTCTAAGGGTCTCCACCATGGCCTAAAGCAGGTGTCACCAATCCTGTCTCTGAAGAGCTACCTTTCTGCAGACTTTAGATCCAATCCTAATCCACCCCACCTCATTACCTAATCCAAACAACTCAGTGGGCCCTCAAACCAGCAGGCCCAAAGACCCAAACCCAACCTCAATAAGCCCTCAATCTAGAAGACCAGAAGATCCAAACCCAACCTCAATAAGCCCTCAAACCAGCAGGCCCAAACCCAACCTCAATAAGCCCTCAATCCATCAGGCCTAAAGACCCAAACCCAACCTCAATAAGCCCTCAATCCATCAGGCCCAAGGCTAACTAAAAGCCCCAAACCCGACAGCACTTCAAACCTACCCACAATTTCTGGTGCATGAAGGACTTCTTATTGGTGGCCCACTGACGACTCAATTCCCAGTGACATCAGACACACGTGGCCGGGAGTGGGTTGGAATCGCTCCACACAGCATTCAGTATATCTCCACTGGTGGTGGTGTGGCAAACCTTCTTAACTGGATTAAGGGCCCATCAGTGGAATCTTAATAAAACCAGGTACCAAACCAACAACCCTGTTGTAATATTTACACTGATGATCTTATCCAGAGCACCTTAGACTTGTTAGACAGGTAGGAGAATGTGGAGCGTGGGAGTCTTCTCCGGCAGCTGTGTGGAATTCTGTGGATGCACAGAAGTATGTGGGCAGTGAGCTGCTGCAGTGTGATGGGTTTATGGGGAATTGAGCACTGGTCTACACACTTAGCGGTGTGCGTGTTGCTACCATTACACAACACCAACTACAGGATCAACATTGGTAATATCGCCAGACTGCTTGTCCTTATATAATCCCAACATATGGTAGACTTCTCCGCAGGCATCAGCAGTGTCCTGGGTTTGTGAGTGAAAGCTTGGGGTCCTATGGAGACCCCATATGGACCTGTGTTTGCAACAATCTGCTAATTCCCAAGAGCAACCTTAACCTGGTTACAGGCGGACACGTCCAGCTGCCTTCGCAACACCACGGGCCTGTTTCAAATAACCTGAACGCTGGTCCAGCCTCAGAAAGTCGTAAATCAGCTCTCTGCGGCTGTGCTACCATTCCATCTTTCTCCCCATCTCGAGAGTTTTCCAGAGAGCATTGATTAATGTCGGACTGAACACAGACGACGAAGGGCTTGGTCCGTGATGGTTACACCACATCAATCCCTGATCTAACCCTGAGCATGGCAGCCCCTCTCTCTTTAAAGTCAGACCCCAATTAGAGTGAACCTCGATCAACGTGAAGGCCAGAAATTCAACACCGCAGGCTGGTTGGTCCGGCCTCCACTTCACGCTTTTGCAAATGCATGAATTTCAAAGAGCTGTCCACATTTAATGAACCTGCTCCTCGTAACAGCGCCGATAAATAACCACGCCACAGCAGCTCCCACCTGTTGTTGTTCAGTGCTGAACATTAAAGTGATAAGCGGCGATACTTTCACCAGTCATACAATGTCTGGTAAAAATGGACTGGTGTTTAATACGAGTACGACTGTTCTCTGCTGATCTGTAATTCACATTTACTGGTAGGTGTTGGAGTAAGATCTGCTTGTTCCACACCCTGTGTCTCGGTACTACCAACTATCGAAAACATCGGTGCCCGTATTTGATAAACTGCATGAAACACAAAACTCACTACTAACAATCACAAACGAGTCCAATCGCAGCCTGTTATAAAGCAGGAAGCTGTGATACAAGAACTCCAACTACCTGCGAGCTGGTTTCACGAGAGAGAGAGAGAGAGAGAGACAGAGAGAGAGACAGAGAGAGACAGAGACAGAGAGAGAGACAGAGAGAGACAGAGATAGAGAGAGAGGGCAAGAGACAGAGATAGAGAGAGGCAGAGAGAGAGACAGAGAGAGACAGAGAGACAGAGAGACAGAGAGAGACAGAGAGAGGGCAGAGAGACAGAGAGAGAGAGAGAGACAGTCAGAGAGAGAGAGAGAGACAGAGAGAGAGAGAGAGACAGAGAGACAGAAACAGAGAGACAGAGACAGAGAGAGAGAGCAAGAGAGAGAGAGAGAGAGAGAGAGAAGACAGATAGACAGTGAGAGAGAGGGGAAGAGAGAGAGAGAGAGAGAGAGAGAGAGAGCGAGAGGGGAAGAGAGAGAAAGACAGAGAGGGGAGAGAGAGAGATAGACAGTGAGAGGGAAAGAGAGAGAGAGAGACAGAGAGAGAGAGACAGAGAGAGGGGGGGAGAGACAGAGAGAGAGACAGAGAGAGAGAGACAGAGAGAGGGGGGAAGAGACAGAGAGAGAGACAGAGAGAGAGAGACAGAGAGAGAGAGACAGAGAGAGGGGGGAAGAGACAGAGAGAGAGACAGAGAGAGAGAGACAGAGAGAGAGAGACAGAGAGAGGGGGGAAGAGACAGAGAGAGCTCCTGTCTGAGCACTCAGCTCAGAGTTAGTTTATATCAGCGTTTTCAGTGAAATGTTAATATACAATAACTTATGAAATATGTTCTGTGATGATAATTTATCCACTAAAATATTAGAGCATCTCAAAATATTAGAATACCATGAACATGTTATATTCGTTACATTTACACCACACACTTCAAAAACCTCGTATCGCTTAAGAAATTCTCTGATAATAAGATTGTGGATTTCTGCTCGTCATCGGCTCCAGGTCAAACTGTGTGAACCATCACTGCGCTGCCACCACCATGTTTCACAGTCGGTACGCTGCTCCGACTGTCATATGTATGTACTTTCGGTTTTCCAGCAGATGTAATAGGACATGCGCTGTCAGAACAAATTGCCAAAAGCCTGAAGGATTGTCCGAGTGTTTTCTGTGCAAACAGGAGAAGAGCGCGGATGTTTCTTTTGGTTAACTGAGTTTTCTGCTTTGCTGCTCTCCGATGAATGCCGCTCCTGCCCAGCCTCGTTAGAACTGAGAACACTGAGCACTGACCCGGCCTAAGGCCAGAGAAATCTGCAGCTCTTTTGATGTCGTCTGGGAACATTTAGGGAGCTCCTGGATGATCGGCTGCTGCACCCTTGGGCATATTTTGGCAGATCAACCACTATGATGTTCTTAGGGTTCTCAGAGAGGGGCTGTAGATAATGGTTCTCGTCGTGATTTTTTTTAATTCTTTGGAAAATCCAGAAAGATTTAAGGAAATCCAAGGAGGGGGTATAAAGTACTGTACGTCTGTCTGAGATTGGTGGATCTTTTGTTGTCGCAAATCCTAAGCAACCGTGTTATGACTTGGGCCAGCAGTTTACAGGACTGTAACTGGTGGACATATGCTTCCATTACAGGCTAACTATCTTATCCTGATAGATCCAGAACAAAAATAAAGAACGCTGAACACCAATCATCTAAATTATATTTGAAGCCACAGTGTGGACAACTAACTCCCACAGACCAACGTGGATAAGCGAAATTCCGTGTTTATGTACAAATGAGAAATTAAAACGATGTCCATCTTCTGAAATCTGGCAATGACCAGCCTTTTATTTGGCAACGGGGAACAATAAGAAAAGGTTTAATTAACCTGACCTCATCACATGGGTCAGTTTATTACGTTGGCTCGAGCTGGTGCTAAATATTAAATGATAGAACTGAACATTGAGGTTTTTCATTAAGCCTGAAATCCTGGAGCCACGGGACCATAATGAAGTGAAAATGCTGCACAAGGTCCACAGATTTAATCAGACATAATCAGTCTCGTGTGTTCGGACACTGGACACATCATACATACAAATGAACAGAGTTACGTTTCATTGCGTCAAGCTGCCTGACCCGGGAGGGACCCAGAATCCGCGAGGGATTAGTCGAAATTCAAACAGGCCCACAGATAATACACCGTAAACACCACAGATTAGACGGAAAATCAACGGAACAGGGAATTCCCACAATCCTGCACGCCTAGAAAATCCTGAGATGTCAAAGTATCGCAATATTATACTCTGTACTGATTCAGACAGTCAGACAGTGGTTCATTCAGAGTTGCGTTTAAACCCCCGACCACTAGGCAGCAGTGCTGTACTCTGTGCGTCCTCTGTCCACGCACGTGTCTTGCTTACAGTATCCCAATATACTAAATGGTAACCCCTAGGGGTGCCCAAACTTTTGCATGCCACTATACAACGACGCAGCTTCAACTTCAACCACTGGCCTGAGAGACCACCCGGCATCCTTCAAATGAATCCTTTTCAGATCACAAAAGGAAAGATTGGATATCTGTGAACAAAGGCAATTTAATAACGGGGCTTTGTTTCAGCACCTTTAATCTGCGCGACGCAGCCAGCCCACGGGTTTAGCTGCCAAGCTTCATCCACCAAGTGCAGCCGGAAGAAATTAAATTACTATCACACGATTCCCAAATCTCCCCGCGATGTTATTGCGAGAGCACCCGCAGATCGACGGACAACCCTCAAGGTCACACGGCCAAATCTGATGCTGATGGCCGAGAGGAAGTACCATCCATAGGCCTCTTCCACATGGTCAGGCTTAAGCCATGGACCCCAGAGGTCAGTGCCCACACAAACCCCCCGTCATAAGCACCGGTTTATCCTTAATGTAGTACAACTCTCCTGGAAAACATCCCAAATCTGATCTGCGGCGAAGTCTTAAATCTGTCCCGGGTTCTCTGGGAATTACAGATTTACTAGTGGATCCAAACACGTGAAATGAACGTGAGCTCGGGACAGAGTCCCACCACAGCCCAGAGCTGGGCTTGCTCCACCACCGGTCAACACCATTAGCCTGCGAGATTAATCATTTAATCATTGATCAATGTTTGCTGTCCTGAGAAACCATTAATGATTAGACGCTCTCTCTCTTACGGTAAGAAACAGCGCCAGTGTTTTGGATGAGCAAAGCCCCCCATAATAAGCCCACCCAACCTAAGTAATCATCTTTTCTGCCAGGTTTTCAGTAATCTCAACACTGTTACGATATTTATGTTTCACTAACAATCGAAATAATTGACTACCCAATTTCTAAGCTAATCAATAGTGTCAGAAACTCGTGTTAGAATTAATTGAAAGCAAAACATTCAAAGCTATTTAAGGTAAAATTGCTGCGTAATCATGCTGCTGCTCCATCGACTGTAACGGACAACGCCAGCTTCCCGCACCAGTCCAGAACACAGCTACTGGACTATGGAACTTTGGTGGAGCCTAGTGAGATCTCTCTCGAACCACGTGACACTGCATCAATCCTGTAATATTGCTCTACTGCCTCGGTCCACAAGCTTCTGTCACTTCAGCTGCTGTTTACGTATCTCTCAGCTTGTCCAGAAATGCTTGTATACAGCTGTCCACAACAGGGTGCACAAAGCATGATTTTAAGAGATGGAAGGAATGATTTTCAGCCCAAATCAGACAGTAATTTAGCTGATCACATCAACATGACCCATGTCTTGCCAGTTACTGCAGCTAAACGAGGTCACAGGACAATTCCACAGTCGACCACTAGTTGCAGCTGCAGAAACCTGTAGAAGACAGTGCTGAAAAGCAACATTCTAAAAGCCCTGCCATCGATTGGGATCACTGATCATGGGGGAAATCGGCCCCACAAACACTGATCATTCCCAAACCACATACCAGTTAACCACCAGTGATTTGTATTTATGATAGAGGGGTAAAGGTGAATTACTCGCCCCACCAGTAGGGGAAGCCAAATACCAGTTCTTGCATAACAGTGCTTTAAAGGAATGTCACAGAAGTCACCCAAGCAGACCCCACAGGTCACAACCCTGATAATGACGGACCCCTGCCCTGCACATTTCATAGGATTCCTGCTTCTAAAGCTGTCTTTATCTCTTGTTATTGGACTAATTATTATTATATTAATATAATTAATAAATAATAATAATAATATTATGTTACACAGCAGAGCTGCAGACATGCACTCCAAAAGTTTGCTATTCCAACAACTCGAGCGAAACTGGCTTGAGGTATAATAAACAGATTTTTAAAAGATTAGGACAAGCAGCAGAACAGGAAGCAGATTCCCGTATTAACATGTCAAAAGACTGTTTAGGCAGCATAGATTAAGTTCATATAGTGCCCTACACTTAAAAGTGCACTACGTAGGGTGAGAAGGGTGCTGTTGGTGGATGATCATGCGGATGATGTAACATCCTGAATCCTAACCCCTGTATCGTGTTACGCATCATAACGGCTTGGTCTTACGAAAAAACAAAGCCCTGGTTTGTGATGAACTGCCCAGCCCCGCTGACAGGTGAAGTGAAGAACACTGATGATCTGTCAAATGGGGGAGATATTAGTCACCTAGAGAAAAGATGATGTGCTGAAGCAGGAAAAAAGGGCAAGCATAAGAACCTGACACACTTTGACAAGAAGCAAAAACTAACAGGTGGGGGTTTCGGGTCCATCAATTCATGATTTTGTTCTGACTGCTGGAGTCATGCCAATCCTGGCTGGATTTTGGCTTGTTGGACCTGAAACCCCCACCTCTGCTGTGATATTCCAGACAATTGGGTCAGAACTTTCATGTAGGTCTTGTGAGGTGTTCCCAGTATGAAGGTCAAGACCTACCAAAAGTGCTCCAAGGGAGGACAACCGGTCATGGGCAACCAAGGCTCATTGATGCTCATGGAGGTCCAACCTTATAACTTACAGGACTGGTGCCAGATACCAGAGGACACCTTCAGAGGTCTACTGGAGTCCATGCCTTGACTGCTCAGAGGTTCTGGTGGCACAAGGGGACTGATATAAAATTAGGCAGGTGGTTTAAATGTGATGTTGTGGTTGGTTGACGTACACTTACTGTGTACGTGACTGACAATATAAGGTCGTCCCGCGAGTGAAGTATGCCTCACAGAAGAGTGCGCGAGCAGTTGGAAAAGTTCGAGAGGGGTTGCATCGCAGAGCTCGGGGAAGCAGGATGGACTTATCGATGTATAGCTCGCCATTACTGGTTGTGCAGATACTCATGGAGGCGTGTAGCTCAATAAATATGAGCTGATGACCTTGATCTTCCTACCCAAAAGCAATGCAGCCCCACACTTCCTGCTGGGTGCAGCTCTTTTTTTGACGATGAGCGTATAATGCCTTATTTAAGTGATGTGCTCACTTTATAAGGAGCCACTGGAAATTCAGCCTGTTTCAAGTTATTGCTCAAGACAGTAAATCAAGACAACGCACCACAGAACGCTTGCCATGCTTGATATCAGCATAACTCGCATTACTAAAGCGTCACAGTTTCAAAGGACTGCATTAAACACTGCTATACAACATCATACCATCGCAGAGCAGCTGAAGCAGGCATACTCATCTACCGCAAAACAGACCATCTGATAACAGGTGTTATTATTTATCACTCATTATTTATTTCCAAAACATTAAGTGGTGGCTGTTGTTTCTCGTAATTCTATTCTCTATGTCAAAAGAGCACAGGTCAGCTTTTATGCTGCTCAGTAAAAACACAAACACTAATGTTTTCACAGCAATAACGAAAGTAAATCGTTCATAGAAAAGGACGAAAACAGAATTAGCCTGAATCAGTCGACTGGTCATTTGTTCAAAGTGGTTTAAATTGGCAACGGTTCGCAAAACTTGCAGTAATTCAGTAACGTTGCCTGATATGAACATAATTATAACGCTGTGTATTGTGAGTGATTCTGTTTGAAATGTAATAAAAACACACTGATCAACCTGCATTATTTTGAGTAATAAATGTGTCCTGAATTACACGGGTACTAGTCATAATTAGGGTTCTCTCTAAATCACGGCCGTGAAAATCACGTCATGGACCATGAAATGAGACTTTTCTCGTGTAATAACTAATACGCCATAAAACTTGATCTGATAAAATGATACAATATGATAAACCTCAGTATAAGTGTTTATTTTATTTTATTTAGTTGTCATGCTCCTTTGAAGTATGATATTACAATGTGGTCCTTTTCTAATAACTTGTATAAATACTTTATCAATCTATTATATATATATATATATATATATATATATATATATATATATATATATATATATATATATATATATATATATATATATATATATAACCTGGATGGGTAGATGGAGTTCTCACCACACATCATACCCGGTGTGATGCTGGTCGGCACAGGCGTCTGGAAGCCGCTGTATCAGAGCTGAGAACCTGTCAATGGTGGCAGTTGATAAAGACATGGCAGCTGACTTCTCATGTATCAGAGGAGGCATGTGTTCGTCTTTACCTTCCTAGTAATTGTCGTACGTGATGGGAAGAGAATCCTAACAGTGTTCGGTAATTTGGCTCTTTCAAAATTGGAATTAAAATAAAACCCCTCCAGAGGACCAAGAAACTGAGTTCAGACAAAACCCACTTTGATTGCCAGGAGTTCAACACCAACATCAAAGTTTGTTTTCTTCTTCAGAAGATCCCACAGTTTTCCTGAAAGCAGTGCAGATTTCTAACCCTGCAGTACAGCTGGTCTGAGAAGTTTAAAACATGATTCTCTTATTCTATTATTCATAACGACTGATTTACTCTGAACTGGCAAAGAAAATGAAAACGATTTTCAAGTTCGCCACAAATTTAAAGTGGGTGGGATTAAATTTGGCCCATCTGATGTCAGACTGGCCCCGGAACATTTCTCTAACATCATCTAGGTTCCCCCCCAAGAGTGTGTTCCAGCCATACCGGCCAACTCGTTTAAACTACTGCTGCTACTGAAAGGTCCTCGTTAAGCTCCGTGTGCTAAAGAAAACTCTGAGCCACAACCACGGCAGCTTCAACAGCTCCTGGACTTTGCTGCACAATTTATAGACATAATTGCATATATTTTATATGCGATTCACAATTTTTCATTATGGATTAAACTGCTGATTGTTATAAACTGATTGTTTGGTTTGTTCGTTCCTATAGTTGTAAGAAATGTGTGTGATTCTCCAAAACAGGTATTAAAAAAAACCAGTACGATAACCATTGTGATACCAGGGTATATGTAAAATTGGTATACATCTGCAACCCTGTTGGACAGTGGATGTATAAACAGAGACAGAAACAACATTGCCAGTGTTATGTTTCTGAGAGTCGCAGTCCCACATCTTGCAATACTAGCACGGTGCTGCCTGTTGACCCCAGCTAATTCTGTGCAAGCAGAGGGCCGTGACAAAACACGTACAACTATTTTCCTGCATGAAGCCCAGTACAGACGCTGGATTTTCTCTGCTTACATTTAACCATTAAAGTGGGCTGTGCTGCGTACGGTTCCTATGGTTCTTTGTGATTTACGAGGATTATCTAACGGCTGCCGTGAAATTCTGCACTTTTCTTGAAACATCCTGGAGATTTCTGAAAAACAAGGTTCAGAAGCAATCTTGCCTCTGACTGAGTAAAGCCTAAATCATAACACCTACAGAAACACATCTGGAGCTGTGACTGGTCAGAAAGCTCACATCACACACTGTTATTCATCACTGGTATTTTTAATATGATTTCATATGATTATAATGGCAATACTGTGATGACCATTACCAAACCATGTACCGTCCAGTACCGTTAAGGTCATTAAGACCTTACAAAACACCAGAAGAGTGAAAGTCATCATAATGTTTTGGCACAAAAACGACACCAGTGTCCCCATCTTCAAGTTCTGTAATCACTTTTCTGCCCTTTTCTTCAAATTCCCCTTATGTGGTCATGATCTGCATGTAGCCCAACCTAAAAATAGAGGACAACTCGGAAAGGCTTGCTTTGAAGGCCAAGACAAACGTGTCTGTTAAAAGCCGAGACCACATCTTCAGCTGAAAAACAATGAAGAAGCTGAGAAGCTGCCTCAACGCTGTCTCAGAACTTCCTGCTCCTTTTCATCATCTGCCTCAGAGCGCCACAGCTCAGAACCCAAGCTCTGCATTGAGGTCAGGTTTGTTATGCTTTCTGCTCATTGTCCATTCTGGTCTCTTCATTTTTACCCTTTTTAATGGCTTACTCTGCTCATTGTCTTCCACCAGGACAGGCTTGAAGAACGGAAAAAATGAATGAACATACCATTACAAAATAAACGACTGTGCAGAAAAACAGCCATCAGCTTAAATACTTCAGATCGCTGAAATATCGTCTTACGTCGGAACCACTGCCAAAGATCAAAACCAGGCATCCGGTTCATATCTCTCATATCTGTTTCTGTATATTTATAAATGATTACACACAACTTTCCATTTCTGGGGCTGAAAGTATGACTGTACATTAAGATATTCTGTTGTTCTCAGAAATATATATATATATATATTGCAAGTATAACTATGATTTTTACCAAAAAGTATTTTTATGTGGATGATAAATTGTCCTGGAAATAAGTGCAATAAAATATCTTATAGACCCTTTTTTCCTCTGCTGTTATAACTATTTTTATTATTAAAAATATTCAGACATTGGAATTGATAACATTTTAAATAGCCTTTTTCACTGTTTGACCCCCTTTAGGCTCAAGTAAATTTCGCGACCCCCCCCCATCATACCTTCTCACTTTGTTTGTTTTTTTTCTGTTCTGATGTTCCTGGACGCGGCCGTTTTGCGCCCCCCACTTCCAATTCGACCTTCTAAAAATTGCTCCGTTTTAATCCAGCCTGGATGACGTACCGAGCCACAACTTGCATGAACCTGAATCAAGATTCAGATGGAAGAGTCGAGCAGAACGGCGAGTGATTCAGTTTGATTCAGTGAAAATTTTTTTTTTTTTTTTTTAAGCAACAGTGGTTTGACAAGACATGTCCTTCATGCGAGACACTCCATCAAGACTGAGAACGATACAGTGGGAAAAAGTTTAGTGCTTAAATCTGATTCATCGCACATTTGGCTGATTAAACGTCTTAATTAGTGTCACATTCGCGACCCCCGGGTTAAGAACCCCCCCGGGTTAAGAACCCCCCCAGGTTAAGAACCCCTGGTCTAAGTAAATAAAACAAAACAAACCTTCAACATTTAGAACAAATCAAGCCAATCTGTGACTAACGAGGATGTTTTATAAAGCAATCCTGGCAGCTGTACTGAGAGGTTTACTGTAGTGAGAGCTGAAGTGATCCTTATACACGGCTCACTATTACAGCCAGACAAACACAGGTATCACCAGTAAGATACAGCGAAACAGTCGGAACATTAAACACAGTGGTCATGATACAACCTTGGATTAGTCCAAACTGTATGTACGAGACAGTACACGCACTACTGGGCCACATTCATAGTGCTTTCACATCTACCCTGTTTGGTCTGGACCAAAACAGCAGGTGTGAAAAGATCAAAGGAGAAGAGGTGGTGTCTGTCCGGACCGAGTGAACCCTTGTCCGGTTCGCTTGCAGTGGATGGTTGGGTCTTTTGGACGTTGAGACAGGCTATCGTCACAAATAGAAAAAGAAATAAGCACACAGGACCGAAAGCACGCAGCAGTCCACGCTGGCGATTCCAGCATCTACTGTATCAGCTGGAACAAAAGAAATCCGAGGGTGATCCACCACGCTCTTCTGGCAGAGACGCAGAACTGGTCACCACCTGGAAAGGGACAACTCGCCACGTTAACAACACTGCAGCGTCAGACCTGCACCCCTCCACGAAACAATCAATCTGGGGAACGTGACGCTTGACACGGACGTGTGTTTATTCGTCATGAAAATCATCAGAACTCCATGAAGAAGAGCAAGATACCACGTCTTTCATAACCTGCTGCCACTTTAAAGGTCACGTAGGTCACCCAAGGCGTGAGAGACGTTCTCACACTGAGCTGAGATACACAGTAGTGATTCTCAGCTGCAGCCGATAAAGCTGCACACACTGCAGCGCCTCCTGCTGGAGAAAGGAGCTGATTTGATTCCGAGGAGGATGGTATGAGGGTATGAATGGTGCTGACTTGCTTATATAATATAATAAAAACCTGTTATTGTAAATGAAATATTCCTAATTGAATCGAACCGTTTACACTGTAATAATATGGGCCAAACAGCAGTTGGTACCTTCCCTCCTAACCGGTCACCTGTTTGTCCACTTAGTTTCGCTTGTTTGTGCTCCATTTCCATTTATATGGAAGTAACATTTCATTCAAGTGACATGTTTTTTCCCTTTTGATCTTAAACATTCCTTTAAATTTGGATGTGAATCCGGTCCCAGATGTTTAAATGACATACTGTTGATTATATAATAATCAATAATAATAATAATACAAGAATATAGCAGGTTTGCACCCTAAATGAGCCACACGGACACTGTCTAATCAAATTACTTTCACATTTGCAAATCAGGAAGTTCAGAAGAAAGAAAAACAATGGCACGGCAGAGAGCAGGGTAAACCCCACGCATTCCCGCTGCTGTTTCCTACACACTGCTGTTCCACTTGAAATGCAGCTTTTATCAGCAAATATTAAAAGCTGGTATTTCGTGACGAGACGCAGACCCGGGCCGTCTCCGGCAGTCTGTTCACTGTACCGCTGTTACACAACGTGCTGACTGCGAGGAGAACAGCAACACGAGGCTGCTTCAAGCCTGCCTGTCTTAGAACTTACGACAGTTCTCATCACATGACAACTTGACCGCGCACATAAGCACTTCATCAGTCTTTCCACAGGAAGCGCCGGCGTATCTGTAGTAAGTGCTGGAACAAAAGAAGCACCAGGGCTCGGAGAAAGCGTTTCCTCTGCTATTTTAGTCGGCTGTCACGCTCGGCGTGGCCGCGGTGATCTGGTTCTCACTGATACGTTCTTACACACGTCGCATCCATTCTGCGAACACGTGAGGGAACCGTTGGGCCCTGGACTCGAGAAAGGCTGAGGTGTGACACCGTGTGTACCATGCGAGGTGTGATAACGAGCAGGATTCTAATTTAATTCTCTCCAGGGTGGCGCGATTGATTATGTGTATAATTAATACAAATCCGCTGATTAGTTTCGTGTTTAATTGAGTTTTAAAGGCCAACGGAAATTGACAAAAGAAAAAAAAAAAAAAACATGATTGATCACTGATCCAGAAGTGGATCAGCCAACACACGCGAGACCAAACATGTCCCTCTTTAGTTTACATCTAATTCTAGCAGAAATAATAAATATATAATTTATCTCAACAAACAAATGACAATCTGAGAGTCCCCTGGACAGCAAAGAGGACACGTCATGAGAAGAACCGATTCACTCATGTTTGGAAGACTTGACGGTAAAAGAGGAAGAGGACCAGCAACAACATGGATGGATGCAATTCAAGGAACAGTGACTCAACCATTCAGAACCCAAACAGAAGACAGGACATTCTGGAGGAACACCCTCCATATGGACAACAGCACTCGGATATAGATATATAGATGTGGTGGCAGTCAAACCTTCACACCCACCCTCTTCAACCCTTAAAGGAAAACCTTCCAAAATCGGGTTTCTGTCCAGCTCTGTAAAAACCAAATAGAAATGATGTGTATTTCAAAACACGCCACCAACGGAGGACGTTTCTGATTTCCATTCTTCATTCTAAACAAAACGTACAATATATTACAGCCTGCAGCCCACACTTCAGCTCAGATCCTCACAGTAGTCTCGCAAACCTACAGCGCCAAATACACGGGATAAAACCCAAAGGAACGACCAGAAGAAATGATCGGGACATTTGCGTTCACACGGTCTGGAAGGGTTCTGGCTTTAGGTCCAGTATTAGAACGGAGCTGCTATATGACTAGTCTTCAGAAGCCTCAACGCAAATCTCTCAGCAGTAGCAACTCCATACCATTTGCTCCACGTAATCCTCAGCGTCCAACCTTTCTTCCTGCATTTATACCTTTCCATTAAGCGGACTTCAAAGAGTTGTCATTAATCAGCCAGTGTTTGGAAAAACATGCCAATGAAACGCAGAGAAAAATGTAAGAGAGCAAGCGGTTTGTTACGTTTATCTCTAATTACAGACTGCAGCGCTTAAAATTATTAATAGCGGCGCCAAGCAATGCACTGAGCACACTGTTATCACAGCGTCATATACACACACTGTATACAGTCAACAAATACGAACGGTTTACTGCTTTGCAAAGTCCGTGTATAGAGATATAGACCCCGACGTGCAGAGCTGTCCACCCGATACGATACTTATCATGATACAGAGGTCAGTATTCAATTTACTGCGATACTGTAAACGAGACAATACAGCCACACACATCAAACCCACCTATAGAAAAATTGACTTTTGACCACCACAGAGCGGCTATTATGTGGTGGTGACCCCTCAGTGTCACCGCTGGACCGAGAACAGTCCACCAACTAGAAAGGTCCAGCCGACAGCGTCCTGTGGGCAGCGTCCTGTGGGCAGCGTCCTGTGGGCAGCGTCCTGTGGGCAGCGTCCTGTGGGCACTGATGAAGGACTAGAGGACGACCAACACAAAGTGTGTAGAAAGAGATGAGCTTTTGTCTCTGACTTTACATCTACAAGGTGGAGACACTCGGATGGAGTGTCTGATAGAGTGGACAGGGAGTGGACACAGTGTTTAAACACTCCAGCAGCACTGCTGTGTCTGATCCACTCGTACCAGCAACACACACTAACACACCACCACCATGTCAGTGTGACTGCAGTGCTGAGAACGACCCACCACCCACATCATATCTGCTCTATGGTGGTCCTGTGGGTAACTCTAGAACTACAAAGTGCTCCTGTACCGACAGTGACGATAGCAACAAGGTGGTCGCACCCATACTTTTATATCCCATACTGATGAGCCAAAACATTATGGCCTTTGATCACCTGCCTAACATGCTGTTGGCCGACAATCAAGGTGTCCAATGGCAGCCCACAGGTAAACAGCACACCTCCTGGCTGCCCCCACCATGTCGAAGAAAACAGGACTGATCTGACCAGGTGACTTCTTTCGTCGCTTCAAGATCTAGTTCTGACACTTGTGTACACAGTGTTTTTATGACATAGTCCTGTCCACCCACTGCTGGTAGGAAGCCTTGCTGCTTCGGAGGTGCTTTGACCCGACATACATCCCTGACCCTTACAGGAGCTGTTTTACAAGCACGTAAATCAAATCCATCCATCCATCCATTTTCCGTACCGCGTATTCCTGAATAGGGTCACGGGGGAGCCGGTGCCCAGCCGGCAACTCTGAGCGCAAGGGCAGGAAACAACCCTAGGCGCTAGTCAGGGCGCTAGTCCATCGTAGGGCTACGTAAATCAAATGTCTGTTTTAATTTCTGGTTTTCACTGAAACGGCCTCGCTGATCATTGTAACAAGGTAGGAAGTTACCACTCCACCCCCAACATAAACAACAGCTTTAAACATGTGGGTCATCTTATCCCCCCACCCACTCTGTACATATTGCATATATGTCCATATATATCCATTTTGACCTGCAATGTTCTCTAGTCTAACTTCGCTGTCTCGGCTTACGATATTCTAAAGCAATCTGCCAGCAGAGGCCAAGAGGTTACAAAGGATCCCCACTATGTCAAGCAAAGTGACACAGTGTCACACAAAGTGGATTTTAATGAACAGATTTCATGTAAAGCTTGTCAGTGGTGTAAAGATCTGCATCATTCCAACTGCATTCGGTGGTGGTCAGAGACGCCTGTCGTACATATTTAATACAAGCATAAACAGGATGTGTCTTCTGATAAAGCCTTTATGGGAATGCGCTTCAAAACACTGACATGGTGGTGGTGGTGTGTTAGAGTTTACTGTTAGTCAGTGGATCAGACACAGCAGTGCTGCTGGAGTGTTTAAACCCTGTGTCCATTCACTGTCCACTCTATTAGACACTCCTACCAAGTGTCTCCACCTTGTAGATGTAAAGTCAGAGACGGAAGCTCATCTGTTTCTGCACAGTTTGTGTTGGTCGTCCTCTAGTCCTTCATCAGTGCTCACAGGACGCTGTCGGCTGGACATTTCTGGTTGGTGGACCGTTCTCGGTCCAGCAATGGTGGTTTAAACACATAGCAGCACTGTTGTGCCTGATCTACTTGTGTCAGCGTAACACACTAACGCAGCACCACCGTGTCAGTGTGACTGCAGTGTTGACAATGACCCACCACCCACATAACAGCTGCTCTGTGATGGTCCTGTGGGATCCTGACCATTGGTTCAAGGGGACACAGTAAAACTACTACCATGATTGGCTCACGGGTTCATTTGCATGTTCTTCTGCGATATCTGTATGTTAAACAATAAACAACATGTTCAGCTCTACTCCACAACACCGAGGGTTCAGTCATTTCAACAGTCCACTGCATGAATTACCAAACACAACCAGGCCAGCTGTGGGAAAGACAAGCAATACGCACAAGCTACAGGCTGTTTGGCAGATGTTGCGGTTGACTCATGGCGAAGTTGGTCACATCTGCATCTCAAAAGCAAGAGCATGCAATCGCTTCTTCTTTGCCACAGCGCAGTCATGATGAGGAAGTAAAGCAATATTTCCTGCCTCACCTCAGGCTGAAGAAAGTCAAGAGACATTTCTCAATATAATACAGCGTGAAAAACAGAACCAACACATCTCAGAGCCTCAATAACGGAACCTGAGAGACGTTTTGACTGATCGGCTTCGGCACTACCAGGATGCCCATAGCTGTAGTAACTGATGAGTAAAAAAGAAACGATTAGTGCGTCACGTGTAACCTGTGTGCCCCACAAACTCGTCAGTATCCATTCAATACCCGACAGAAAGGAAATCCAAAGACACCACAATGATAATATATATGATAATACAATGGACTGGTAGTTCACAGGATCTCATCCTCTAAAGATCAGAAGAAGCCCTGGTTGAACGACTATCTTAACTACAATTCTAAACAGTTCAGCTACTAAAATTTGCTACCTGCTGAGAAGTAGTGAAGCGCGATACACAAAAATGTCCACCACAATATTATAATACTGCAGTTTTCGGAGGTTTGATCAGTCGTTACCAACAACTTGTGGGGCCAGTTGAACATGCCTCATGCTTTCTTCATCAATGTTATTGCAATGTCCTATTTGTGCAGCCCTACACAGATGGTAACCTGTGTAACAGAGGTAATTATCATGAAGCAGCCCTTTCTTGTACAAAATACAGGGGTTGGACAATGAAACTGAAACACCTGGTTTTAGACCACAATAATTGATTATTATGGTGAACTAGGGCCTCCTTTTGCGGCTTCCAATACAGCTTCAGTTCATCTTGTGAAGGACATTTTTTTGGATACAATCCAGTTTAGAACCCCAACATCCCTTTCAGACAGCTTCCTCTTGCGTCCACAGTTAATCCTGTTGGCTGTGGTTGGTCCTTCTTGGTGGTGCTGACGTTACCCTGGATACCGTGGCTCTTAATACAGCACAAAGACTTGCTGTCTTGGTCACAGATGCGCCAGCAAGACGTGCACCAACAATGTGTCCTCTTTTGAACTCTGGTATGTCCCCCATAATGTTGTGTTCATTGCAGTATTTACCTGCTAATTGAACCTTCACACTCTGCTCTTGCTGGTGCAATTAATGAAGATTGGCCACCAGGCTGCTCCAATTTAGCCAGGAAACCTCCCACAATACAATGACAGGTGTTTCAGTTTCATTGTCCAACCGCTATATATCTCAATATATATATATGATACATTTCACAGCCCTATGATAAATATTCCTGTGAACAGAATAGTCAGTCGGAGCTCCGCACAAAGTCAAGGTATGTTAAGTGTCTCAGATAGTACCAGAATACAGGATTTCACATTTCTTATTGTTATCAGCGACAATGTTAATAAAAGAGCGAATTACAGTGAATATGAAACAGGACAAAGTATTCAGTTAAAGTACAAACGGTTGATTGTTTTTCCAACAGTATTGAGCAAATACACAATACATCACATTCCATACCGCGGTAAACCTAAACCTGGTACCCTGCTGGAAGCCTAGTGTACAGCCAGTAAGGCTCTGTCCTACTTTCTTACTACAGCTTTCAAACTTCATAGAACACTCAACATTGAACAGCAACTCATCTGAAGTGCTTTCTTCTCGAATCCCTGCATTTCTTGTAATCAGCGACTGTAATCTTGTTTCAGTCCGCAGAGCCCATCGGTGTGACACTCTGCCAATAATCCCAGCCGGCCAGTTAACTTTCCACTTAGCTGCTTATGGGGACGTGCCAAACACGAATCCATATGAGGTCATCCGATTACGAGGCCTCAAAACGACTTTTCTTGTTACTGGCAGCGAAGGAGATGTTGTGAAGTCCCTGGAGGTTCGGCCATGCCGTGATTAAATGTAGAGAAGTGAGGGATATCGCCTGCTCTATTCTGAACGTCCTGGCGAATCTGGCTGCTAGACGGCAGAATCAGCCATGTGTTTGCAAAGCAGCTGGTTTGATATATTACTGACCCACCAATACAGATGTTTTTGATGTTATCTGAGCGGACATGCATTTAACCCACTGGAAGGACCTGGAAAGTTCCTTGCGGTGCTTTGTCCTTCACTTTAATTCATGAACATCCTGCAGGACAGATTGTGAAGGTCCTTTTCATCATGCTGGTGTGTTTGGTCCGTCTTTGAGACCCTTTCTTAACGTCTAAAAGGTCATTTCCAGCCCATTTAACCCTTCAAATGCTTTAACAAAATGTCACATTTAACCAGTTCCGACCCAATTTCTAGGACTGCGTGATGAAACACAAGTTAGGCAACCACAAAGATGTTAAGTGGCGATTTTAATTTTGCAAACAAAGTCACGCATGAATGAGCTTCTCGATTAAAAAAGCCGATTCTGCAATTTTGCACCAAATTCAAACGCAGCTCCGGGCTCTTATAGGTTAATATATGTTACACTGAACCACGTCCGACTCCATTTCAAGAACTGATGAGATCAGTGACAAAACTGTGGTTGTGAGATCTGTTGGGATGTTTTCACCACATTAACGAGCTGCTGGATTAATTAATACCACAAACTCTGATCATCTGCTCAAACCACCCCCAACACCCCCAACCCATGCACACAAAGTTAACACTCGTGCAATTAAATGCACCAGAGAAATGCACTTTTCTCCCAACCTGAGATCAGTACAATCTGAAATCTGAAATATGCAATCTGGGGCCTGTTCAAGGCACTGCAGCCTGTTGCCCGGACAGTGCCATGAAACCACCTGATGAGGGTCCTGGTGCTGCTGGCAGGGACGTGCCAGGGGCTGTCCAGTCTGAGGGACAGCGGTCAGTGAGTGGTCAGACTGGGGCTGAGAGCCGCGCTGCAGGTCGAAGTGAAAGCGCTCCTGCAGAAGGAGCTCGAGGCTTTACCTTGATGATGCTGGTTCGTCGAGGTATTCCACATTTGGGGTCCACGACGACAGAGGTGGTGGGCGCCTCTGCGTCCGCGGACAGCCCCCCGCAGTCCCCGTTGGACACGGACACGGACCCGGACAGCGGCTCGCTGAACTCGGCCATCTGCGGATCTTCTGCCGGAGGTTCAGAAGCGGAGCTCGAGGCGGAGCTGTTACCTCTCACCCATGTTCTCCTGCCTGGACTCCATTCAGACTCAGCGCTTCAGAGCCTCATTGTTCAGCCTCCTGCTGCTGCTGCTCCTCCTGCTGCTCCTCCTGCCATAACACTGCCATCTGCTGAGCTGCGCGCGCCCAGCGCACCGCCTGCACCACACACACACACACACACACACACACACGCCCCAGTGACGTCACTCCCGAGCACACGAACAAGGCCTGGCCACGCCCCGCTGACGCGCGGCATAGGGATCATGACGTCACGGGCAACAGCTGGGTGGGCAATGACGTCACCAACACACGAGATCATTAAGTCGTGAGTTTAGTGAGACTTAAGAACGAGATCATTAAGTCGTGAGTTTAGTGAGACTTAAGAACGAGATGATTAAGTCGCATTGAGTTTAGTGAGACTTAGAGCGAGATCATTAGAGTCGTGGGTTTAGTGAGACTTAAGAGCAGAGGATGATTAGAGTGCATTGAGTTTAGTGAGACTTAAAGAGCGGATGAAGTTAAGTCGTGAGTTTGAGGTGGGACTTAAGAGCGAGATCATTAGAAATTAAGTGAGTTTAGTGAGGACTTAGAGCGAGATGATGATTAAGTCGTGGTTTGGTGAGACTTAGAGCGGAATCATTAGAGTCGTGAGTTGGTGAGACTTAGAGCCGGATCATTAGAGTCGTGAGTTTAATGAGGACTTAGGCGAGATCATTAGGGGTTGAGTTTGGTGGGACTTAGGCGAGATCCATTAAGTTGAGGTTTAGTCGAGACAGAGGCAGGATCATTAGGTTGAGGTTTGGTGGGACTGAAGGCGAGATCATTAAGTTGGAGTTTAAGTGAGAGACTTAAGAGCGAGGATCGTTAAGTGGTGAGGTTTAGTGAGACTGGGAACTTGAGGATCATTAAGTGGGCATTGAGTTTAGTGAGACTTAAGAGCACGAGATCATTAGGATTGATTTAGTGAGACTGAAGAGCGAGATCATTAGAAGTCAGGTTTGGTGAGACTTAGAGCGAGATCATTAAGTCGTGAGTTTAGTGGACTTAAGGCGGATCATTAGAATTCGTGAGTTTAGTGTGAGGACTTAGGCGAGGATCATTAAGTGCGTGAGTTTAGTGAGACTTAAGAAGCGGGGAGATGATTAAGTTGTGGAGTTTAGTGAAAGGACTTAGGCGGATGATTAGTGTGAGTTTAATGAGACTTAAGAGCGAGATCTCATTGGGAGTCGTGAGTTTAGTGGACTTAGAGCGAGATGATTAGAGTGCATTGAGGTTTGAGTGGACTTAGAGCGAGATCAGTAGGGTAGTAGGTTGAAATCGAGACAGAGCAGGGTAGTTAAATTCGTGAGTTTGAGTGAGACTTAAAACCCGAGATGATTAAGTCGTGAAGGGTTTGGTGAGACTTAAGGAAGGCAGGATGAGTTAAGTCCTTGGGTTTAGTGAGACTTAAGAACAAGATCATTAGAGTTGAGTTTGAGTGAGACTGAGAAGAGCGAGATCATTAGTTGAGTTAGTGAGACTGAAGAACGAGATCATTAAGTTGAGTTTAGTGAGACTGAAGAACGAGATAAGTCTTGAGTTTAATGTGAAATGACAATAAAACTTGACTTTAATAAGACAACTAAAGGTAAGCCATCAGAACTAGAGACCCTTTCAAAGATGTGTAAAGTGCTTTAGAAGGTCATGTATTTCAGATGTTTCAGGTGTTTCAGATGATTTAGGTGATTCAAGTGATTCAGGTGTTTTAGATGATTCAGGTGATTTGGGTGTTTTAGATGATTTAGGTGATTCAGGTGTTTTGATTGATTGATTGATTGATTGATTGATTGATATATACTTTATTGATCCCTTTCAGGGAAATTCAAACTTCCAGTGATTCAGGTGATTCAGGTGTTTTAGATGATTCAGGTGATTCAGGTGCGATTCAGATGTTTCCAGTGATTCAGGTGATTCAGGTGTGATTCACGTGTTTCCAGTGATTCAAGTGATTCAGGTGTTTCCAGTGATTCAGGTGATTCAGGTGTGATTCAGGTGATTCAGGTGTGATTCAGGTATTTCCAGTGATTCAGGCGATTCAGGTGTGATTCAGGTGATTCGGGTGATTCAGGTGTGATTCAGGTGTTTCCAGTGATTCAGGTGATTCAGGTGTGATTCAGGTGTTTCCAGTGATTCAGGCGATTCAGGTGTGATTCAGGTGATTCAGGTGTTTCCAGTGATTCAGGTGATTCAGTAAATTCCTGTTTTCTATAAAGGTTTAATAATTCAAACACTTTAATGGTGAGATTCATGGTGCGACACTGTGGTCTGGTGTTTACCTGTTTGTTTATCTGTTTACCTTTTCGACCCGAACAGGTAAACAAAGCGTTGCCTAGAAACGAATGACTGTTTAAACTGTCGTGTATGAATGTAAATGTTCGTGTTTGTATTAAAGTGCAGTTTAAGGCTGTTTTAATGAGACCGGCTGTTTGAACTCGAGGTCCCGCCCTCTTTACCTGTCCTGACGTCCGGATTGGCCGCCCTGATCCAGACTGTCCAATCAGAATCGCGAAGACTGTTTGAACGACAGCTACTTTCATTTATATTTTTCTCGCTTTTATTTTTTAATTATTAATTTATGTTTGTTTATATTTTTAAATTAAAAGTCATACTGATGTTAATTTACATATATTTAGGATCATTTAGGAAATTGAGGACACGTGGGGTTTCAGCACAACCCGGATGTGTGTGTGTTTGTGTGTGTGTGTGTGTGTGTGTGTTACTCATTTAAATAATAAATATAATTCATTAATCATTCACTAAATAGCCTATGTGACCAAATCAGTTCAAATAAATTCAGATATTTTTTAACTTAAATTAATAATAAATTGATTATAAATAATTAATAAACCTTTACTTTTTAATTTATTTTTACACTTTTGTTTATAATATGATGCATTAATAAAATATTTTCTGATAACCGTGACTTACCAGCACTTTTAAATAGCTTACAAGACCGAATCAGCTTAAATAAACTCTAATATATATTAATAAATAATAAACACTGTGTGTGTGTGTGTGTGTGTGTGTGTGTGTGTGTGTGTGTGTGTGTGTCTAAAATCATGCAACTATGATAATGAACAATTATACACAACAATGTGAAGTCAAACATTTACTCATTTGTCAGCACTGATAAATATTCTTACTGGCTTTTATGACCAAATCAAGTCAAATTAATTATTAGATCAAAAGTAGTGACATTATTACACTTAAAAGAATAACGAAAAATTATTTAAAATATTAAAATATTATAAAAATATTTTTAAAAATCCAATTTTTTTTACTGGATACTGTTATTTTTATTTTGGCCCAGGTGTTGCTGGTCATGCCAGTCAAACCACTTAGTTATATTGGTCATACCAGTCTACCAGTATGATCTTGCTGGTTGGAGTGTATGGTCATGGGCTCAGAGTGGGTTTGTACATGTTCTTACTGGGACCCAAACGGGTTCCATTGTTATAGCCCACCTTAATCTCACTTGGGTCCTATCGAGGCCTATCCATATGTGGGTCCAACACGGAACCAAACACCATAATTTACTGGTTGATCTGGGAATGTTGCGGGAATGTTCTTAAAACGTGATGTAATAATGGTTGTCATCACATTATTAGAATGTTTTTTTACACACATTTCCAGATATGTACTCATATTTCTACTGTGTATATTTTAATGGTATTATATCATATTTATTTAGTTTATTCTTTATTTTACTTTGATCTTTACATTCACACATGTTTTTCTGTCTGGTTTCATGTTGTCATAGCATTTCTCTGCCATTGTATCGTGTACGACTGTGTATGTGTTTATTTTACAATGAACTCGAAACATTAATGGAGAAGAGAAACCCTTCGTAACTTCCAGTGGAAGCGTTTCTATTGGTCCATTCATCGTTAAATGTGTATAAAAGCTGAAGAACATCTGTCATAGTATCTCAAAAAAGACAGAAAACAAGTTCTCACCAACGATTGTTGGTTGATTCAGCTGGACTGTTTGAGACGAATCACACGTACCATCAATATTTTCGAATGCGGTTTTTATTAATAACTCGGTGAAAGAGAGGAGTATACGAGTACATAAAGACACCAACCCGCGAAGCCTCATCCCATTAAATTGTTAAACACAGACATCTGCTGGCAGTTTGCTGCATTACAACACGTTACAGTCACCCAGATCCACAGCAGTGAACAGAATGTTCCTCTACATAATCACATCCCACCTTCCCAACCCATTCCACCGAGAAGGTGTGTATGTGTATGAAGTCCTTTCGGGAAAAAAAAAAAAAAGAAATGCAAATGAGTTTGTGTCGGTCCCTGTCCCACCCCTCCGTCCTGCTTCATTTACCGCTCCCATGAATAAGGCTTGATTATTTAGACTGATTGTGCTGGAACCGAAAACACCAAATGTGGGCCATCTGTGGGCCCCAGAGACATGGCGTGGGACCGGTTATGTAATATGTAACAGTTTGCCTGCTGCAACTGCACGACTGCCGAGCAAACAGGATTGGAAAACAGAAGAGCAGACGCTGAAGTGAACATACAGACGAGCTTAAATACAGGCCCTGTGCTAATGATATAACTGGATAGTATATAACTACTCTCTCTCTCTCTCTCTCTCTCTCTCTCTCTGTCTCTCTCTCTCTCTTTGTCTCTCTCTCTCTCTCTCTCTTTGTCTCTCTCTCTCTCTCTCTTTGTCTTTCTCTCTCTTTGTCTCTCTGTCTCTCTCGCTCTCTCTCTCTCTCTTTGTCTCTCTCGCTCTCTCTCTCTTTGTCTCTCTCTCTCTCTCTGTCTCTCTCTCTTTGTCTCTCTGTCTCTCTCGCTCTCTCTCTCTTTGTCTCTCTCTCTCTCTCTATTTATATATATTATATATAAATATAGATATTATTTTCTCTTTTCTATGTATTTTGTTTATAAGGACTAAAAACACTTTATTTTTCCTGTTGTAAAGTGAACATTCAAAGTGTTTTTGAGCTGAAAAGTAATTTTTTTTTTAATTTCTAACAGTATTTTATTATTTTAGTCGTTTATGTATCAATATTATTTCAGGACTTTTATTCTAAACGCTGATGTTCAGTCAGAGTCTGTATGCAGGTTGTAGTGAGTTATGTGCATCGTGTCTGTAGCTTCCCCTGATCCTGAGTTACGAGGCTTGGATTCGGATCTCGGGTTCTAGGAGTTACCTGGCTGTAATGGTTTAGATGCGAAAGGAAAAGATACGTCAAAGCACACAGAAGAAGTGAGATTAACTACGGAAAGTGCAGATGTTCCTCACGGGTCTGTTTCCATTACTTCGCGACAGGTTTTATTAGACCGTTGCACTGGCAGGTTCCAGGGCACCAGTCTTTTATGTTGTTATTGTTGCAGGACAGCATGGCTGTCAAGGTGGGGCAGTTGGCGTATTTGTCGATGTAAGGGCAGGGGTTGGCTGTGGAGGAAAAAAAATCACTTTTTTAAGTCCCTGAATCCATAAATCCATTCAGCATCAAAGAGCAAATGGAAAACATTCCTACAATGTTACAAACGGTGAAGTGTAACAGTGACTCACGGAAGTGAGTGGTGAGATAAACAGTGATCTAACGACACCGGATTAATACTCACTGCATAGTTTGTCCTGACAAGTGTTGGGGCAGGCCGAACAGGGCTGTCCCAAGGAGTACGGTGCAACTCCTTTGAAATTCCCTCTGCACACAAAGACAATAATGCCTTATTATTGTAGGGACAGAAGGGACAGAAACGGGTCGCGCTGGTCATTAACCTTTTAGTGCCAAGGTGTTTGTCTTCTAATCTTATGTGTTAATTCCTCAATGCTTTGACATGTAAAGAATGGAACCTTTATTTATTCGTCCATAAATGTCTACAGAAGGAATCAAATATGATTTATGGAAGACAAACTGAAGATTTATAAATCAGTACCTACTGAATGCAGTTCTGAGAGTACGTATATCAACCTACATACCTGTCGATATATATTTAATGTGAGATTGGGACTACAGTGTGTAATAGCTCCGCCCCTTTTAACTATAATGCACATAAAGCATGGAGCGTGAAATGCATAAAATCATTTATTCCAGGGACGACTTTCTATTAGTTTGAATTGTTGGACAAACACAACTGAACTGAACTGAATTAAACTGATTTCAAATGAACTGAATTTAGCTGATTTTTGTAACTAATTAAAGTTATTTGAACAGCTGGATTAAACTGATCTGGATTGAATGAAGAAGAAATCAACGTACGCTCGATAGTAGTGGCATACGTAGAAGTAGTTGCTCCCACACTTGGCCACGCCACAGCCAACCGAGTACGAGCTGTACCACACCACCTTCAGCAGGAGGAGAGAAAGGTTCAGGGCAGGATAAACAGCTCAGATTGAAGATTTGTCCCTTGATAACGGTTAGAACCACGTCGGGCTCCTCCCTAGTGTGTGAATTCACTGCTGCTTTCAGCGAAAGGTCAATACGCTAAATGTGCTCCTGGGAAACCCGAGCAAATAAAGGACAAAGCAGTTCATTCAGGGTCTTTTCGGGAAAAGTTAAACGTGCACAATTATCAGCCAGGACATATTTACTGTGTGTAAGTTCAGTGCAAAATATTTCATATTAGTTACAAATTAAATATTTCAAGTGTTTCTTTGCTCAAATCACTACAATAAACTATATAAGAGGAGTCCTGCTGGAAAAGGAAATCAGGTTCTCCATAAAGCTGGTCAACAGATGACGAATGAAGAGCTCTGAAATCTCCTGGCAGATGCTGCATTGACTCGGACACTTCACACTGGGCTTCAGACACCTTGGATTCTGTCTTTCCACTCTTCCTCCAGACTCCAGGAGCTTTATTTGAGGCTCTCAGACTCTTGATTTCCAATGATGTAGATGAGCTACAGTTCATCTAAGATGCTTCTGACCCTGTCTCAGCTTCAGGAGGGGTTCATATTAGGAATGCTGCATTCAGACCCCATTTCCTGGAGATATCTGTGTGTGTGTGGGGGGGGGGGGTTGTCTTGATGCATTGACCCCAGCCTCAGTGCACTCCTTGTAAAGCTCTTCCAAGTTCTTGAATCCACTTTCTTCTAAAGACTGTGGTCATCCCTGCTGCTGGTGCACCTTTTCTCACCACCTTTTCTCTTTCCAGCCAACTTTCCATTAATATGATTTGATACAGCACTCTGAGGACAGCCAGCAATGACCTTCTGTGGCTGAGCCTCTTTATGGAGGGGTTGATGAGCTTCTCTATGATTTTGGTTGTGTGTGCTGAACTAAACACAGCATTTATAGTGTTTGAATTGTAATTAACTCCAAATGAAATATTCGTAATATTGATTATGAACAACAACAAAAAAATCACAGTATTTGAATGTTTTGAGCTTGGCAGGGTCTGACAGGTAAGCACATATAAAAAGGAAATGTTCTGCGTAACTGTATCAATATATCACCTTATTATTTATTATATATAACATTAAATTACCTGAGTGTAATGCCCAGTGGCCAGTCCATTGGTGGATCCCGTGGGGTACTTGTAATTGGAGACTTCATTGTGCCATGCTGTCACAACGCTAGTCCATGCCACCACTCCACTGCTTGAAAACAGGTTCTCGCCCATTTCATAAGCTGCTCAAACACAAAGTGCCTTTGAGAAAGACTGTACTGTACAGTAATTCCCAAATTCATAACATTATTACATCATTAGACAAATCACAGGTTCTGTAATGAAACAATCAGAGAGGCTTGTTTAAATATCACATAAAGATGGCTTATGGTCATATGGCTTTTGATTGATGCAATTTGTAAAATCTTTATGTAAAAAACTATTATTATTATTATTATTATTATTATTATTATTATTATTATTATTATTATTATTATTATTATTATTATTAAGCAAAATCTGGGTGGGTAGTTTGTGGTCTCTTCCCACATAGCGCTCATTGTGATGCTGGTCGGCACAGGCGTCTGTTAGCCATTGTATCAGAGCTTGGGACCTGGCGCTTGTCTCTGGGGACATTGGCTGTCCAGCAAGGATGCAAATGATGGCAGTTCGAAAAGAGACAGTGGTTGTATCAGAGGAAGCATTTGCTCATCCTCAATCTGGTTGGGAGCATCACGTGTGATAGGAGAAGAGTGATAGTGGGATTTGGGGATTTGGCATTTCCAGAATTTAGGAAAATTGGGGAAAAAACTCTTAACAGTTAAAAATGAAGCTTGAGTGATCAGTTTAACTGATGCAACTCCTTTAGGCTGAAAGTTATTTAGTGCAGAATCAATGAAACGTTAATGTTCCTACTTCCGAGCATGTGGCTGCTTGGTGGGCCGTGTGCCATAGAGCAGGTGTTGGCCCAGTTCTGTGCTGATTTTGCTACTTCCTGGCTCCAGTTCTGCAGGTAAGAACAAACACATGCCATTAGACAACCATGATATCTGTTGATCTCGGGCAGGGGTTTCCCGTCTCATCCACAAAGGGCTGCTGTGGCTGCAGGTTTTCATTCCAGCCAAATGGATCAGTGGTTTGAAAACCTGCAGCCACACTAGCCACCCTGATCTACTGTACGTCCTCTTTTCCCCAATGTGTCCAATCTTTAGACATGTAATTAATATAACGTAGACTCATTGACCAATAAAAAACATAATCCAGTAAATAAATAATGCACCCAAACAGAAATGCAGATATGGAAATGATTACAGGTGTGTGGTGTAATTAGATACTGGGTCCTGCCACAAGAGGGTGTAAAGTCTTTCCCCCACTGCTCTATAAAAAGGCTACTTTTGGGTTGTGTGAAGATGCCAGCGTGTGTTTTACCATCTTCAGCATGTTGCTGGCTGGTGGATTGACCGATCTCCTGAAGGCATTGTGAGCATTGACGATTTCATTCTGAACAGCTGTTAGGTTTGTACAGATCTGATCTGCATGGAGGACAGAAATGAGAGTCATTTTATCATTTATATATATATACAGTATATAATGTAGGCTATGGGACCTTTAAGATTACTAACTGAAGTATAAGCACGGGATGTAATAAATAAATAAATAAATAAAGTCATTTTATAAGTTGTGTGTTTTGAAAGACGTGTTTACCTGGCTGTCGGCGTCACCGGTGGGATAAATTATTGGAAAAGGGAAAGAGAGATTAGAGATTATTCACCTTTAAAACATTATTGTCTATAAACACATTCTGTAGATACGTTATATATTGTGCATTTGGTCTGTTTGTGTAAATACTGGATCTTCTATGAACAGAATGGACACAGTGTAACTGATCAGTGCACTTACACACACACTTGAGTCGCGTACTTTACAGCAAATTCCCTTTTTCACAGTGCAGGAACAATTCGTTTATTAAATATATCTACTAACGCAGAGTCCGGCTGTTATCCAGTATATTCAGCAAACTGCCGACGGCTTCGTTAAACAAACAACCTGCTGTTCCGCCGTGTTTCGGGACACTCACCACACTGCAGGCAGTGCTCAGGTGGATCAGGGCCAGCAGGCAAATGCTCCACACCAACATTTTTCCAAAGATCAAGCTTCTGGGAATATCAGAGAGCAGCGTTAAAGCCCTGTAGGGATTTCAGGGATTTCAGCCCTAATATCAAACAGGATCAACTGAACATTTACTGTCTTCAATGTAAATGTTTATGTGATTATGATAATGCAGTTATGAGTACCACTGATATGAGTAATACAGCCGTGCGTCATAACAGCACAGCTGTAAACAGGGTTATAACTGTAACAGTCGTGTAATTCCTATACCACAGCCTAATGCCACCACAATTCCTAACGCCCTGCCTTATAATCCCTTATAATTCTTTATAATAATGTCCTTATAATTAGAGGTTATCAGTAATGCAGCTATGAGTGATAGCAGTACAATGAGTTATATCACTGATTCAGAGTCAGATAGATTTTCTTTCTGTGAATAAGGTCAGAAATATCAAATCAATGTAAAATCAGAGACATTTCAGTGTAAAAGCCTAATATTAAATACATTTCATTTACAATGTAAATAAACAAAACAAATAAAATTTAGTTCACGTTATAAAAAAGGAAGAAAAACATTTTAAACACTGGTAAAGACCAGCCAGTCAAATTCTTCCAATTATAATAACTGATAATGATTAAAATGCAATTATTACTAGTTAAATCATTGTATATCACATAAAAATATCACATAAAACTATATGTATTAAATTAACTGTGTAAAATATCACACAAAAATTACTGGATAAAATTAACTGTATATCACACAACTGTATAAAACATCACATAAAATTACATATAAATTAACTATAGGTTTGTTCAGTCCTTCCGTTTCATTTTCAATCAATATATGCACTTATTAAATAATTATTGGTAATAATTCAAATGCATTTATAAGTAGATTAGTATATACTGTAGCTAATAACAACAGATATCAATTTAGTTAATAATAATAATAATAATAATAATAATAATAATAATAATAAGTATTACTATTGAAGTTTCTGATCATCTAATCCTACTGTAGACGCACTAAACCTTTATTTACTAACCTATTTTCCTATTTATTTTATTTATTTGGTGATGTTGTTTTGTCAGCAGACCTTTTACTTTCAACTCATATTAAAATTTGACAATCAAAAAATCTAAAATACATCTACACACACACACACACACACACACACACATTTTTAGATTTTTTGATTGCCAAATTTTAATATAAGATCTAAAAATTTGTAATCAAAAATATGATCTGATGATATATTGAATGCTGTCATTTTGCAAGTTATTTAAAGTAAGTTTATTCCCGTGTTTTTGATTTTCTAATTGTAAATTTACTTCCTATACAGTGACACGTGTGTGCATATCTTTAAGCACAGTTATGATGTGCAAAAATGATAATGATAATAAACTGTTTACTTATTGTTACTAAAACAACAAACAATGTAACTATTGATCTGCCCATGTTTGCATATAATCTGTACAACAATCAAATTCTCTTCACGGACTAGTTTATCTCTTCTTATCGTCATAGATTTAAATATTTGAGTAATGCGTATATGAGCCATAACAGCAGTACCTGCTCGTGTGGGTTGACGAAGTGGATGAGTAGGAAGGAGAAGGTGGAGGAGTTGTTGGAGTCGTCGGAGGTTCCTCGTCTTATATCTGCGGCTGCTGCCCACACCTTCTGACGCGACGTCCTCACATGGGTTATTGATGACATTCAAATGACCCCGTCTGAGCTCAATCAACACACAAACAATAGGCTTTCATGGGCAAACAGTGGTGGAGAATGATGAGGTGACAACACCGAGACTGTCTGAGGGAGTGTAGCATAATTAGAGAGAACACTGTGCATTAAGAATGTATGGAAGGGATTACGCCTGAACACACGGCCACAAAGGCAAAGAGCCCAACACAACGTGACACTGCCTTACACATACACTCAGCCCCACGACCGACGGCGGCTTTGGGCCCTTTTCATCTCGGGGGGCGATTCGACTGCCTCTGAAAGTGTACACCGACCTGTATTTGGACGTTTCCCAGAACACAAGTATATTTACTCTGCTGAGATAAATCCCCTTCATTATAAACGTACTGACACTGTGTGCTGGAACTCACCCAGCTCATATCTATAGACCTGCACTCGACAAACACAGGTGACATGCCAGGGCCTCCGATAGAGAGCACTTATGAAACACGTTCTCCTGCAAAGCAGACTTAGTCCAGGCGCAGCACTCATTTCATAATCTATTATTGGACAACGGCAGTAATTACACGCAATTACTGCTGGTCCAGGTGTCAATCATGACTTAATCCAGGTAGAGCATCAGAGTCACGAGAACAAGACGTACAAGGAATCGTCTGTGATACAGGTGTCATAGATGACTGAACCTAAGCAGACTGTCTGAGTCGTAATCTTTCAATGATCCAGTACAAGGTGCTTGAGATACAGGAGGAATTTGCTTTGTGAACGTGTCGAGATTTATTGCAACATTGCCTGATTATCGCGACGTATATGTGAGCTGTAAAAAGGGAAGAATCTTGCAACTCATGTCTGGGGAACTGTTGCCCATTCCTCCTCTTCTTCTACCAGTCCTGCGAGATTCCTGGGCAGTCTTGCATGCTCTTCTGAGGTCCATCCATAGATGTTTCATGATGTTCAGGTTGGTGGACTGTGAGGGCCATGATAAAACTACCAGCGTGCTCCTCGTAAGATAGGAAGAGGAACGTCAGATAGCACTCCTATAAGATCCTACACATTTGTTCGACTCACAGATAAAACAGGAATGTTTCGGCTTCGGCTTGCTTCACCGTACTCATGGTACGCCATCCGACATCACACAATAGACCAAATGAATGTGTTTACCACCTTATAAACAAGGTCATTACCAAGTCACAGTACAGTATCCAACAGGTTGAGTACACCCCTCCCTGGTGTCATGGGACTCATTGGACTTCCAAGGTTCCAGAGTAGAAGTGTTGCTCTCCACTAAGATGGCCTACACTAGAACCCTGTAACTGAGCTACAGCATGGTGGCCAAGGTCATACAGCAGTTGAAAAGGCCTCGCCAGGGTCAACCAAAGAAGATGAGTCTATGTGTTCAGCATCGTTTCCAGAGCTTGGCTTCAAAAAAGAGACGAACGAGTCCTGCCAGCATTGCTGCAGAGGCTGACGAATTGGGAGGTCAGTCTGTCAGTGCTCAGTCTGCACCAACTTGGTCTGCAGGACCATCGTTCCAGAAGGAAGCCTCTTCTGAAGCTGATGCACAAGAAAGCAGTCCAAGAGCATGGATTACTGGAACCATGTTCTGTGGTCTGATGTGACCAAGATGAACTTTTTGCCTCAAACATTATATATATATATATATATACAGTACACACACACACACACACACACACACACACACACACACACACACAATACTTTACTGTAAAAGCATGGACTTGAACAGTTGAGAGTGCTGTATCAGTGGTGCCCCCTACAGGCCATTTTTACCATTTACATACACGGTACTCGTTACTCGTTTGGTCAGTGTTTAACTCTATACATCAGTCAGCCATAACCTTAATACCACCTCCTTGTCCACTCTATCAGCTCTGACCACACAGGAGCTCTTTGTGGTTCTATAATTCCAGACTGTAGTTCATCTGTTTCTCTGCAGACTTTATTCTCCTCCTTTCACCCTGATCTTCAATGATCAGGACCCCACAGGACCACCACAGAGCAGATATGATGTGGGTGGTGGGTCATTCTCAGCACTGCAGTCACACTGACATGGTGGTGGTGTGTTAGTGTGTGTTGCACTGGTACAAGTGGATCAGACGCAGCGGTGCTGCTGGAGTGTTTAAACCCCTCAGTGTCACTGCTGGACCGAGAACAGTCCACCAACCAGAAACGTCCAGCCGACAGCGTCCTGGGAGTATTGGTGAAGGAGTAGAGGATGACCAACACAAGAGTGGACAGTGAGTTTAAACACTCCAACACACACTAACACACCACCACCATGTCAGTGTGACTGCAGTGCTGAGAATGACCCAACACCCACATCATATCTGCTCTGTGGTGGTCCTGTGGGGTCCTGATCATTGAAGATCAGGGTGAAAGGAGGAGAATGAAGTCTGCAGAGACACAGATGACCTACAGGTGATCCCTTGCTGAGCACCAGCATGGTAGGGCTACGTATCGAGTGGGTTCCTAAAATGTGTGTACATTGTAAAGAGTGCACATAATTTCCTTTGTATATGACTTTTCATCAAGTGTCCTTGCCGTTGGTTTAGTAGGTGGGGTTATACAAAGTGGTCTATTCTGTATTTGCTCGTGGTCAACACACTGGGTGGACGTCCTTGCCAATGACTTCTGTAGAAATATTTCATAACCTCAATGAACGTACAGCATACACTACGGACAAAAGTATCCAGACATCATTGGGTCGTCATAAATCAATGCTATTTCAAAGAGCTGATCCTGCTTTTGTTGGAGTAACTGTCTCTACTGTCCAGTGGTGACTTTCTACTAGATTTTGAAAAATCGCTGTGAGGATTTGATTGCATTCCCATACTCCTGTACTGAATGGAGCTCCATCATTCCAGAGAACACAGTTCCACTGCTAAACAGCTCAATGCTGAGGGGCTTCATGCCCCCTCTAGCCCACGCCAGGCATTAGACATGGTGCCAATAGGGTCATGTTTGTTCATCTTCTCCAGAGAGCAGTATTCTACTGGCAGTACTTTTCTCATCTTTTATTAGATGCATGCATTTATTAGAAGTGGTGTCCTCAAACCTTTGGACATAGAGTGTATTTGTCAAGTCCCTAATTGTATGGAAACACCTTAAACACTAGAGGGCAGTGTGGCATCATCCTTAGAATTCAGAGAGGTGTTCTCCTGACATTATCAGTCAGATTCTGTTGTTCATTAGCAAAGCTCGTAATGTTTATGAAGTCACTCTGATTGGATATCTGTTTTAACTGGAGTTGCGAGCATCTAGACAAAGAGCAGGACTTCTGGAAGGATATGCTTTGGACTGATGAATCCAAAGTTACATTATTTGAGCACAAGAACCTCATACCAGCTGTGAAGCATGGTGGTGTAAGTGAGATGGTTTGGGGCTGCCTTGCTGCAGCAGGGTCTGGAGATCTCTCCATCATAGAAACCACCATGAGATCTTTATTGTATCAGAGGGGGCTTTGAGGAGAATGTTCGAACATCTGTACAAAGACTGACGCTGAAACATCACAGAGCTTGATCTCCAATACATATGAAGCCAGCCATGCGTCATTTGAAGAAGGCACCGGGTTCCTGGTTCTGATACAGCTGCCTGTGCCAGTCAGCATCACAATACATGTGGTGTGAGGAGAGGGAGTCATCTACCCACCCGTTGAGAGCACGGCCAGGTGTCTCTCGGACTCCCTGGTGGTGAGGGAACCAGCCTTGTGACTGGAAGGTTGTTGGTTTGATTCCCTGAATTGGCAGGACAAGACTGAAGTGTCCTTGAGTGAGGCACTTAACTGCTGCTCCTCGGACGCTGTGGGTAGGGCTGCCCACTGCCCCCCGGTGTGTGAATTCACTAGTGTGTGTGTATCACTGTGTGTGAATGGGTTGAACATGGAGGACCAATTCCCCTGTGGGCAGCACTGTGGGTCCATGAGCACTTTACTTTATCACGTCTTAGCACTTGAGGGGTGAGGTGGGCTTCACTAGTATGGGTAAGCCTCCTCACTATCAGATTGATTGTGGGAGATTAAGGTGTAAGCAGAAGCCTAATGACTCTGCGGTTGATCACCACTCCTTCGGTCCTCAGGCTGCCGTGCAGAACTGGTTGATGGGTCTGATAAGATGATCACTGTGGCTTGCTGTTTAATTCAGTTGTAATGGGAAGTAACTCCATGTTGACCCTGATGTTTTTTCAGTGCTGGCCTTTCTCTTCTCATTGGTACCGTCAGGCTTCTATTTTCAGCCGTTACCAGACTCAGCAGTCTTTCTCATGTGGGGCGGCTGAGAGGACGCGCTGCTGAAGCAGGTCAGCTGCTGCCAGTGCTTCCTGGAACGCACGGTGTGATCTCTTTCTTGTTCATTTGTGTCCCTGAGTCAAGGAAATATTTTTATGTGTGGCCTTCGGGTCGAGCACGTCCCACAGAAGTCACGGCGGCTGTATAATTTACAGGGTGTTCATATGATGAAGGTCTTTAAAGGTAAAGGTGCACATAGACCCACTGTCCTCCGCATTGTCTGATTGGGGACAGCTGCTGTCTCTGCATCAGAGATCCAGCCCACCACTGACTATTGACCACTCTGCACCCCCGCCCCACCACCACCACCACCCCCTGTCTCTCTCTTTTTGTGATTAGTCTGAATAATGAATTGCCACCTATAGGGGGTCTCGTCTTGGCCTTATAAAAAATGTATCTCTCAGCAGGACACCACCACTTCTGAGTGACCCGGTCACTCTGTGTGTGTGTGTGTGTGTGTGTGTGTGTGTGTGTGAGAGAGAGAGAGAGAGAGAGAGAGAGAGAGAGAGAGAGAGAGAGAGAGAGAGTCTGCCCACTTCCCTGTGGTCTTTTCAGTTTATGTTGTTTCGTGTTATTCTCGTGTTTCTGCCAGTTCAGTCTTTGTTGTGCTTCTTTAAGCCACTCTTGTATTCCGAAAATCCCTCATTATCCACTCCTCTTTCTTCTCCTCTCCTCTCCTCCTCTTTCCTCTCCTTCTCTTTCCTCTCCTCCTCTCCTGTCCTCTCTCAGGCATTTCCCTCCTGTCCCCCGCTCCCCCCACTTTCTCTCTCTCCTTCAGTGCCTCCTCCTCAGATGGATTCTTCAGTTTTCAGTCAGTGGGCTGGAACTGCAGGCAATGGAGTCGAGAGAGAGAGAGAGAGAGAGAGAGAGAGAGAGAGAGAGCAGAAAGATAGAAGGAGCACAGAAAGAGTGAGAGAGAGATAGACTGAGAGTGAGAGCAGAAAGATAGAAAAGAGCAGAGAAAGAGAGAGAGAGAGACGGTGTGTGTGTGAAAGAGAGAGAGAGAGAGAGAGAAAGAGCAGACAGTGTGTGTGTGTGTGTGTGGAGAGAGAGAGAGAGAGAGATAAGCACAGAGAGCAGAGACTGTGTGTGTAAAAGGAGAGGCAGCAGGAGCGAGAGAGAGTGTGTGTGTGAGAGAGAGAGAGAGAGAGAGAGAGAGAGAGAGAGAAAGAGCAGACAGTGTGTGTGTGTGTGTGGAGAGGAGAGAGAGAGAGAGATACATACAGAGAGCAGAGACTGTGTGTGTATGTGTGTGTATGTGTGTGTACGTGTGTGTACGTGTGTGTGTGTCTGTGTGTGTGTGTGTGTGTGAGAGAGAGAGAGAGAGAGAGAGAGAGACAGCGTGTGTGTGTGTGTGTGTGTGTGTGTGTGTGTGTGTGTGTGTGTGTGAGATGTTAGAGGATGTGGTTTTCCTGAGCTTGCAGAACAGCGCGCATAGTTTGAGTGTGATCTAAACACGAGCGCAGAGGAAAGTGTGTCTTCAGCTCCAGACACACACTGACCGGGATTACAGAGAAGAGCTCCATCCCTCCTTCTCCTCCTTCTCCTCCTTCATCTCCTCATCCTCCTCCTCATCCTCCTCCTCCTCCTTCATCTCTTCCTCCTCCTTCATCTCCTCCTCCTCCTCCTTCATCTCCTCCTACTCCTCCTTCATCTCCTCCTGCTCCTCCTCGGTTCCTCTGCTCAGAGCGCTTCACGCGCTTCACAGCAGCCGCTCCGCTGATCCGCGACCCCAAACTGCAGCACCTGAGAGTCCTCAGCCCAACAGGTAAAACTGATCTGTCTCTCTGTCTGTCTGTGTCTCTCTGTCTCTCCCTGTCTGTCTGTCTGTCTGTCTGTCTGCCCGCTCTGTCCGTGTCTCTCTCTCTGTTTGTCTCTCAGATTGTCTAGTCTCTGATGAGAAGTACTGCCAATAGAATAGGACTCTCTGGAGCAGATCAACAAACAGGACCCTTCAGCACAGTGTGTGATACCAGACTGGGATAGAGGGGTAAAAAGCCCCCCTCGACCCCCATCATTAATACTGAATGAGCCCTCATATTCCAGCATCTTTTCATCTACTGCATTATTATTATTATTATTATTATTATTGTTGTTGTTGTTGTTGTTGTTGTTGTTGTTGGTACTTCTCTTTAACCCTAACTCTGATCCTAAACCCTAAGATTAATCTAACATTTACATCAACCTAAACATAACTCTTAAATCTTAGGTCTAATCTTAAACTCTAACTTAACTTAATTTATCTTAAACCCTAAAGATCATCCTAAACCCAACACTTACTGTAATCTGTACCTTAATCTCAACATAAACTCAAGATCTAAACCTAAGTGCTCACTCAAATCCAAACTTAAACATCAACTCAAAGTCAGAGTTTAATTCTAACTCTGAACTCAACAATCACTCTAATTCCGTTTAACTCATCCCAGATTAACCTTCCTTAACCACAGTCTAAACTTTAAACCCAACCCAGCATTTACTCTAATCTGAACTTTAACCTCAAACCGTTAAATCTAAACCTAATCCTTCATCAGGTGTAGATTCTTATTAGACCCTCATTCCTGTGGCTGTGGCTGAACCGTGGTGCCAGCGGTGGTGATGCCCGGGATCTGTAAGGACCAGCCACAAGCCACAAGTCTTCCACTGAGAGCAGGGGTTATACATCTCAGCTCAGCTCAGCTCCACACCTGCCTTCTCTCAGATCACCAGGCAACCAATCAGCTTGTTATCGGGTCCTGCCTGAGCTGGAGTCTGTTCAGACAGTCCCTGACACTGAAATACCAGGTGTTTATGGAGGTGATTCAGAAACCTCAGATAGAAGGTATGCTGGACGATGCAGGAGGGCTCCTTAAGACCAACCCAAGAGACAGGACTGTCCGATAGGGGTGTATTGAAATATGATATATCAAAGTATCGTGATATTATTTTCTGAATCCATTCTCAGAAACAAAGTATTGATTTTTAATAAATAAATATTGGTGGCAGAAAGTGGGTGCAGTGTTTAAATGCAAACTCACCTCCAACTCCCCAACCTCATCGCCAACCCCATTCCCAACAACCTAACCCCATTCCCAACCTCATCCCCAACTCCCCAACCTAACCCCAACCTCATACCCAACTCCCCAACCTCATTACAACCCCATTCCCACCTACCTAACCACATCCCCAGTCTGATACTCAACTGCCCAACCTCATTCCCAACCTCATCCCTAACTCCCCAACCTCACTGCCAACCCCATACCCAACAACCTAACCCCATTCCCAACAACCTAACCCCATTCCCAACCTAACCCCAGCCATATATTCAACTACCCAACCTAATTACAAACCCCACTCCCACCTACCTAACCTCATCCCCAGTCTGATACCCAACTGCCCAACCTCATTTCCAACCTCATGCCCAACTGGATAGAGCTCCACCATTCCAGAGATCACAGTTCCACTACTTCATACTGCATTAGGCATGGTGCTGATAGGTTCATGTCCTCCAGAGAGTCCTATTCTATTAGCAGGACTTCTCTACAGAGACTAGACAAGCTGTGTGTGCACTTGCACATCTGTGTCAGCAATGGGTGCACCTTAAAGTATGTGAATGCAGCACAAATGTTTGGAGGTACAGTATATGTACATATCAAAGTGTGAGAGACACAGCTATTGGACAAACTTCTGTTTTTGGCTGGATTATCTAACTACCCCACTGACATACTCTCTTTCAAACACACACACACACACACACACACACACACACACACCCCTCCTCGCATCACACAGCTCAACAGTTTTGCTGTGAGTCACATGTGAAAAGTGTGATCTGGAAGGCATTTGTGAGAAAGCCGGACTTGTCTACCTGACCCCGCTGTTTGACCTCTTGCTCTTCTCCTCCTTCCTTCTTCTCCTAACTTCTATTTGAAGAAGAGAACATGCATGCCTTTCATAACAGCACAAGAACAATGGCAGCTCCTGAGTGCAACACAAAAGAATGTGTGTAAAGAGGTCACCTCTTTAAAAGAAGGTTCCTCAGTGGTTCTTGGCTTAGATATATAGTTCTCTAGATCATGTTCTTTGTGTGGTTGTTGTTTAAGGCAGTTGTTCCCAAACCCGTCCTCAGGGAACCCTCAGACGACCCAGATTTTTGCTCCAACCCTACTTGCAACAGGATACAGCAATAACATGGACCGTCTGAGGACCACTAATTTAAATGGCCCACATTTCAAATTTATAGCACGTGGCTGATGCTCTTGTTGAGGAGCATCATGTTTCACAGGTAGGAGAATGTAGAGTTAGACTTACCCAAGGACTCTTATTGGTGTATAGTGGTGTGTATGTCTTGTGGTTGTTGGCGGAGAAAGACTTCAAATAGTGTCCAAACTTGCAACTTTCCGGGGAAGACTTTCTACTCGATACTGGAGCAATGAGTATTTGATTTCAGCAACAAGAGCTTTATTGAGGTCAGGATGTTGGATGGTCACCACCCCACCCTGTCCCCAATTCCCAAACTCATCCCAACAATATTGGATGGAGCATCATCACACCATCATTCATTCAGGGCTGATGGCCTTTATTCCCCTCATGCCTGGCATTAGACACGGCAACAAGAGGTTCATGTTTATCTCCAGAGAGTCCTGTTCTATTGGCAGCACTTCCCTACAGGGACTAGACAAGACTGTGTGTGCATTTGCACATAGGTGGCAGCAGTTGGTGCAACTGTAGCCTGGTGTTTCGGGAACCAGTCTTGTGACTGGCAGGACATGACTGAACTCCCTAGATGTTCCGCGGGTGGCATGGATAGGGCTGCCCACCACTCCGGACATGTGTTCTCACTGTCCCATAGTGTGTGAATTCACTTGCGCGTGTGTGTGTGTGTGTGTGTGTGGGGGGGGGCTTGGGGTTACACCGTGGAGGACAAATTTCCCTGGAGCACAGTGGGTCTATGAGCACCTATACCTTTACTTTACTGAGGCATTTATTCAAAGGGATGTCCACAAATATTTGGACATCCAGCGTAGAACAGCCATGACGGCTGATATTGAACATCATGTCAACGTCAAACTGATGTAAAATACCTATATGGAGTTGAGGTCTGGAGATGTTGATATGTTGTTGGTAACATCTATCCAGTGTTGTTTTTTGATGGATATGTGATTTCCAACCAAAATCCAACATCTGTACAATGTTGTGTTTTAAGGCCAACATGTTTCAGGTTTCATTTATTCAACATCCATCTAACATTATAGTCAAACGTCTTTCTGACGTCAGATTACCGTTGGGTGTCTTCTACGTTTATAGGTGTTTTTGGGCTGTTTGATTCAGGACTGGTTCTGTGCTCCTCTGGGGGAGGGGCTTATTATAGCACATAGAAGAATTCCATTCATTCTGGAATTTCAATACCACACTGAACGTGGCCCAAACGGGAATTGTAAGTGTTGGATTTGTGTTTTTTGCTGTTTATTCTGCAACATTTATTAGACATCTGGGTCGAACATGTGTGCCACTTTTACCTGCTGGATGAATGTAACCAAAGACTGACCACCATAGTCCTGAGTCCCCTCCCCTCCCTGCTCCTTTGGAATGAACGAGCAAGGGGGACCCCCCCCCCCAGATTAGAAAAGATCCCTCCTCACCCAACCACCATTTGTATGGTCCAGTAACCAGTACGAGGGAAGCAAACGCCTGACCACTGATTTCAGGAGACAAGTGATGGGTTCTCTGGAGCTTTCACACTTTGCAGCATAATGAACTCTCCAAGCAAGTGCTCCTGCATGCAGAAGACGTGTGAATATTCCCTAAATCTTAAAACCACCCTGAAATCAATATTGAGCGTTTTGTACTTCATTAGGTCCGTCTCTGGACATATTAAAATCAATTCATCATCCACTGAAATGTTCCCGGTTTATCTAAGGGATGTCCCCAAAGACCCCCTTTTGGCACCGTCATTTGTAAGAGAGTAAGGAGGAGAAAGAAGCTGAGAAATGTGGGGCAATGGAAGAAGATTGGGGGAAAAGGAGATGAGGGGGGGGGTAAACTGCCATTAATCAGTTGCAGTGGCCGTCTGTGAGGCAGACAGCGTTGGGCCGTGTGCCTCAGGAGGACACGCACAGAGGATCCGTTGTCAGTGTGGAATCTGGAGCATCGAGAGCTACTGGGCACCACCGGCTCCTCAATGTTCTCCGCACAGCATCTCAGCCACTTAAAGCCGTAGTTCAGCCAAAAATCGGATTTAAACTATTTGAACAATTTCCGTTCTGAGCATCACACAAACTGCATGTTTCACACACCGACCTCACGCCAGTGCTTCCCCTCACTAGACACTTTATTAGAAACACCTCCCTTCTGCTTCCCCTCACTGGACACTTTAATAGAAACATCCCCCTTCTGCTTCCCCTCAGTGGACACTTTATTAGAAACACCCCCCTTCTGCTCCCACTCACTGTAAACTATTAGAAACACTGCCTTGTGCTTCATCACTGGCCATTTTATTAGAAACACCCCCTTCTGCTTACCTGTGCACAGTTCACTCTCACTCTGGGTCAAAGGAATAACAGACTGAAAGACTCGGGGTTTTACGTACCTGGGTGAGTCCATCTCTGGCTGAAGGAGAGGGGAGGACGGACTGGTGAAGAGACGAAGGAGAGAAAGGTTAAGCTGTAGCTATAGTTGAATTAAAAATGACATTAAGACTCCGTGCGGGGGACAGTAATGGTGATCGTCGATTATCGGTATAATTGTAAGTCGATTATAAGTGTATGCTGTATCCTGGACATTACCTTTGCTGATACTGGTAGAGTCTAGGGGGAGGAGCTACCAGTATATAGCCTTCCTGAGCGAGGTGCCTTTGCAGGCGTTGGTCAGAACCCCTGGTGTTTGTCTATAGTTATTGGTTCATTATTATTTTCTTTTCCTTTTCTGGTATATTTGTATATATGTAAATATTTATAAATCGGTGATTGGGAATGGACAAATTTCCTCTGCCTGCTTCATCGGTCGGAGCTTCTGACCCCTCTCCCTACACTACAATACAACTTCCGTAGATAAAGTATCCAACTTCATCACAACCCCCCTTCTGCCTCCACTGGATGAAGGTCTACAGTATGTCTAACACAAACTCATCAACAGATGGGCGTGACTCTAAGTGTCGTAGGCTGAGCTGCAAGGGAGGTGTTTCTAATAAAGTGGCCAGGTGGTCAGTGATCCTTGTTTAGTAACATGATACAAATAAAACCCCACTGAGGCACCAAGACCAGTTATCCACGTGTTCCATCTGCGTGTCGGGCTCCTGTTAATGAGTTGTAGGCCGAGGGTCCTCCGTCACATGATCAGTGTTTGCGGTGTGACGTCTGTAAATGTTGCTCATTTTGCCGTTGTAGGGAGCGCTGTTGTTGTTACCTGAATGCCAGAGTCAGCAGCTGTTCTGCGTTTGGCCTTGTGTGATTAATGGAAGCGAAAGCTCCAATATTTTGGTAACCTGATTAGGATGGAGGATCCATCTCTTGTGCCCAATTAAATCTAATTTGGCTAATTGGAAGGCCTCGGTGCCCTGGAAACTCAATTACTCCATACCGTGTGGACGTGACTTTGAAATGACTGACATCTTAACCGTCTTTTTTTATTTCTCACTTTATCCTCATATTTTCCCTCCTTCGTCCTCGTCTTTTCTGAACACTCAGAGAGAGAGAGCTCTCTCACAACGTGTAATTAGGGCAGTGGTTCTCCCGCAGTGTTCCTTGATCGGCGCTCCCACTCCAGGAGAAAATGAAGTAGACTCTCTCTTCTGACAAGGCAGCCTACAAATCAGATGTCATTTCGTGTTCTCGCCGCAGCCTCACCGGCTGAGTCGGCGGATGGTGGGGTTTTGGGGGAGGTGGATGCGGTGGGGGCTTTAGCTGGATGCCTTGATGAAAGATGAATGGTAATTTCTGCTCCTCTCGTGCTACAGCCTGGCACTGAATGGATTATGCACTCGTGATTCACGCCAAGACCGCGTTTCTCACTTCCCAACACTTGTCTTTTATAAGCCGCCTGAGACGTGTCTGGAGTCTGTGGTCTGATAGAAGCAGATAATTGCTTTATGAAGATATCTGGATCAACCTGGTGTCAATATCTGATGTCTTAAATAAACTCCAATAAATCAAATCAACTACAGCATTTATAACTTTCACCATTAACAAATGGGTTCTTCAAAGGTTCTTCAGTATTGTTCTAACCATAAGGCACCCTATAGCTGCCGTTCCAAATATCAGCCACATCAGGGTCTTGTTCAATGCTCTCTTTCCCTTCGCCAACCCTTTTGAGGAAATTCCAAAGAATTCCCATTTCACTCAACTGGATAGCCTTAGGAATTGAGAAGAACTAGGAGTTATGACACATGGATGAACCATCCCTGCAATGTCTAATGTTCTATTTCTAAAAACGGTCTGCAGGTTGGATTTCTCGGGAGTTTATCTCGCTGTGTCACAACTTTATGTATATACATGACCTACACTGCCTCTGAAACAGGCTTCCGGCACTCTTCTGCAGCACCGCGACTAATGGCTCCCAGAAATACTCTAGTCACTATGAATATGGAGAAACATCAAACTCTCTCACCCACTGTCAAACCAAAGAAACACAGAGTTACAATGGAAGAGAGCCAGCAAGCCAACAGAGAGCATTACAGGGTCCGTCCTGAAACAGGATAAACTCCGACTCAGCTTCTGAATGACTGCGAGAGTTCCGAGACCCCGAAAGGGTTCATTTAGCTAGAATGATGTTAGTCACCGATCTGTTTATTTTTATGGATGATTCACAAACTCTGATGTTGATCACGAGCTAAATACACGGAGGACAGTCTGGAGACAAACCGCCTTGGGTTCCTTGCTGATTGATTGGGACATGTTGACAACACCAGTGCTTTTTACCTTTTCTTCAACCAATCTCAACAGAGTTTTTCCTAATTCTCTCCGTGACTTTATAACAATTGGAATGTTTTTGCAATCTCTCGGCAACAAATCACGCTGCTCTTCAGATTTGTCATGGTATGCCACGTTTTTCTGACTAGTCCCAGGCTTCGTTGTTGTTTTAGTTTTTGTTTGTCGTACAAACTCTCGCTAGGTGCCCTAAAGTCTCATACTGGACTTTTCCAGATTGAATCCAGGTACTTCAGGACCAAAAACAAGCCATAGGTTAGATTTCAAAATACTGCTTCTGGTTTATAAAGTCTTACATGGTGGAGAAATACAGACCTAATAGACACCTCAGATCAGACCCGTTAACAGTACCTAGAACCAGAACTAAACATGGTGAGGCAGCGTTCAGCAATTAAACTGCAGTCAGCTGGAATAAACTTCGGGAAGTGGTGGGATCCAGTTTTTATATTTCAGCTTTAATTTTTGACTTTCGTTTGAACTTTAGGGAGCAGGAGCTGGACATGAATGCAGAGTTAGAAACATACTGGCTGCATCGTGAACTGATCATAGACTGACCAATGTGCTACATGTGTTACCCACGGCTTCCACTAGAAGGTAGACCAGAGAACACTGACCAGCATATTTGTCTAACTTGGTCACAGACTTTCTGCTGCACCGCCACATTACATTACATTACATTTACAATTACATTTGCAGCGTTTAGCAGACGTCCTTATCCAGAGCGACTTACAAACGTTTTAGTAAGTCACGTAGTGTTTTTGTGTGTACCACACCTTCTGTACATGTTGCATTAATATCTGAGAATGTGCACAAGCGACACCAGTTGGATGCAGGATACGTGTGGCAACCATGATGCATATGCATGCACGTCATCAACAGCAGGTGTGTTTATAGCCTTAGTGTCCAAAACGCAAAGCAAAAGGACAAAAGCAACCATGAACCAAAAGACATAAACAGACTGGAAACTAAACAAACCAAGAAGACTAGGAATCAAACAGGCTACAAACAAAGGGTCCAAACATAAAGGCCTGTAAGAACTACAGACAGTGGGTGGCTGGAACGAAGGGTCCAGGGTTACAAAGTGCAGGGTTAGCACAGGTGGGCATGCTGATGACTGACGTGGCAAAGGTGGAGACTAAGGGCATTTTCACACTTGGAAGTTTTAGTCCAGTTAAATCAAACTGTGGTTTGTTTTCACTCTTGGTGTGGTTTGTTTGGGTGGGTGTGAAAACAGAAATTGCACTTAGATGCAGAATAAAACTACCGGACCAAGGTGGCCTTGGTCTGTTCCCAAACTAACTAGCACTATGAGAGTCGCACGTTTGAATCCCAGGTCATGCTGCTTGCCATCAACAGCCAAAGTCCAAGTGAACAAAATTGGCTTTGGCTGCCCAGCAATGATGCAAGATGAGTTTGAAAAGAGGTAGTGGCTGGTTCATCAGAGGAAGCATGTGCTTGTCTTCACCCTCAGGTTTGGAAACATCATTTGTGATGGGGGAGAGTCCTAACCTGGTTGGGTAATTGGCACTTCCAAATTGGGGAGGGAAAATATTGCAATAAAATTTTTGGGAAAAAGTATAGACTTTGGTACCCAACCCTACTTGCCTTGCCTTAAGTGTTGGCCTATTCTGATCCAACAGTCTTGTCATTAAGGCAAAACATGCCCTACAGGGTTTTACTCTCAGAATCTTTATTTTGGTTTATTTATAATGGTACACAACATTTGTCATAGTTCTAAATACTATGAGAACCCCTTTAAAAAGCTCAGTTCAGTACCCGGTATGTACACTGTCCGATACCACATAAGCAAGTTTTTCTTAGTTTACTAAACGACAGCACAGTTTGAGGGCAGTGTGTGAGTTACTCCAGCGCGCTGAACCATGGCTTTGAAGCAAAGTCTAGCCAGAGGTCTTAGGAAACGGCGGGCCTGGGCCTGTTATTTCCCGAAGACGAATCGACTCACTTTGTAATGGGTGGTCGGGAAAATTGTGGCGCCATTGATCCAGTAACGTTGGAGAAGGACATGTCAATAGTCTATTTGGGAGGAAAGAACTTGGCCTCGGTTTCCTGTAATGAAGAAATAGCCGGGAGCGAATTTAGATCATGCCACGAGTGTTCCTCTGGAATGTGCACATGCTGTTTTTGAAAAGAAGCGAGGAAAAATGCATGCATGTGCCTCTGTTATTTCCTTTTAATCAGCTTCATTGGGTTATTTATCCTCTTTTATGGACCACCGTGCTGTGTACAACCTGCTTTTCGCCCTCCGGTTCACCACCAGGCTGAAAGGTGTGAGCAGAATTGCAGAGCGGAAATATATTTATCCAGACGAACGATGCACGGAAAATCTAAATTGGAGAGGGAAGGGAGAGGCGGGCTAAGGAGAGGGAGAAAGGGATAAAAGGCAGGAGGGATGGGGAGAGAGGGAGAGATATTGCTCGTCCTTTATTCTCCCGTGTATGAAATCGTTGTCAAGGGGCCGGTTCCCATGGCAATTCCATCGGCCATGTCTGGGTTTCCAGCACGGCCATGGCCAGGTCTTCCGATGCTGAAAGGATGGGAGTGCTGGGTTCATGCTGAACAAAAGGCGAAGTGTCTCTCGCCCGTCCTGGTGCGGGAGGGGGAGTTTTTTTTAAACCTCCTTGGTCATCTGTTGGCACATACAGAATGCCTTGAATGTCTCTATTAATTTGTTTGATTATCTTTTACTCGCTGCTCTGTGAAAGACGTAGAGAAATCCAGTGGAAAACAGCTTCTAAACTGTCAATCAGTGGCAATATTCATTTATTTTCTGTTGTGGTTCCACATAGAACCATTACCTTTAGCAAAGAACCACTGAATAACTTGTAAGAGTCTATAATGGAAAACCGGTTGTACATGGTTCTTTAAAGAATGCATTGAAATTCTCAAAATAACCGTTAAAATGGTTCTTCATGGCACAGAAACAAGTTCTACTATTGTAGAAGTCAAAGGCAAATCCAAAAACAATACCAGGCTTAAATGTACCTGATTGAACAGCCCATTTCTGGTGCTATATAGAACCCTTTTCAAAAAGGTTCTATATAGAGCCCTCTATAGCACATTCTCCATCAAGCCGAAGAACCCTTTCACAGTGCAATGTGTTGCATTTGTTCATGTAAAGGGTTCTTTCAGGTTTCATGATTCTATATAGAACCTTTTTCTTCTACTGAAGAACCCTATTTTTTTTAGAGTGTGGAAACCCTCTCAGACTTTAAATAATCTTTAAAAACAGTTCTGTATTAAATGGTTCTTCTCTACTCTCTAAACAAGTAGGGTTATATAAAGGAACATCTACAAAACAGGTTTCCTCATAGGTGAAGAACCTATGACAACTGAAAGAAGCATGTACATTTTAAAATGATTCCTCATAGCTGAATAACCATATGGTTACCATGGAACCATGATTTTAACTAAAGAACCATTCAGTAACATTTTTAAGAGTCTTTAAAGGAAACCCTGTATGTATTTTTTATGTGGTTAGTAAATAGTTCTATATATTCTTAAAAATATAAAAAACTATATTGCGATGTTATATCTCTATGTTGCTGTCCAATGAAAAACACGTATCTCCAAAGTAGCAAAAATGTTCTTAACATTCTATTGGTCAGAATTATATACTCAGAGCAACCACAGTGTTTGAACCATAGAGAACACTGAAAATGGACAAAAAAATTGAGATTCATGATTTTCGTTGGACAGCAGTGATATGGACCCTTAAATATTGGGTATATACATATTCATATACAATAGATTCTGTCCAAGAACCTGAACATTCCCTACACTCAAAACAAGAAGTTGAAGAATCATTTTATACATTTTAATGGTTCTTTGAGTTGTAGTGGTTCTAGTCTGATTTGATGAGACGTTGTAATCTTTGCAGTCTTTGCAGAAGGAAGACACATGTCTCACATCTTCACCATGTCCTTAACTGTTCATTCATTCATTCATTCATTCATTTTCCAAACCGCTTATTCCTGAATAGGGTCACAGGGGAGCCGGTGCCCAGCCGGCAACTCTGAGCACAAGGGCGACTGTTTTGGCAAATAATCAGAAGTGAAACTTTGAACCTGCTGAATCAAAACCTCTTATTTTTTCAGTTACACCCAAACAGCATAGTTCAAGGCACAGGCATGAGCACAAAAGTTGGCTTTTTAATCTGAAATGGTTCCAAATACAGCATGGAGTCAGTTCCACATTTCTCACTAGCGTTCATCCTCCAGCTCTATTGAGCATTTTGTCTGGAGAACTCCTGTCACTTGCCTCCTTTTACTATCTCCAAGCCTAGCCTCTCCAGTGTTCTGGTTCTTCCATCAAACACACAAACACACACAGCAACACACTGTACATTCCTTCCCAGGTGAGGGGCTTTATGCAGCCAGGAAGCACTGGAAGGAAGGAAGGAAGAACAAAGTCCAAACAGTGCTTCTCCTATAGAGGTTGGCCTCCTTGTTGATGGGACAAAAACAGCGGAGCGGAAACTGCACCTTATGTTGGGCCATGGTCTTTTTTGTCACTTTTTTGTATCAAACCTAAGTGTTAAATTGTCTTGATAGTTAAGAATATGCACCCTGATAGGACCTCCAGGATAACGATTAAGAACGACTGTTCAGATCTGGAGTGTCCAATTCTGGTCCCCATGGATCCATCAGTTCTATGATTACTTAAACACAGCTACAGATGGGTTAAATCAGAGCAGAGAACTCTGGACCAAGACCTTCCGGGATGGGAGTTCAGAACCACTGTTTTGATCTGTAGGGTCCAGTTCTGGTCCCCGAGGACAGCACAGTTCAATGATTCCTCAAACAGCTATACACTCTGATGACTAATTGCTGGGTTTAATGAGTAAAGAGTATGTAAATCTGGACCTTTAACACCAAGGATGAGGATTTAAAAACAAGGGTGTCTCCATAAATGGTGTCCATACCTTTCAGGATGAGGATTCGGAACCAGAAGTTTCTTGATATGTAGTGTCCATTTCTGGTCACTAACTGCTGGTTTGAATCATACCAAGGAACTCTGAACCAAGACCCTCCAGGACAAGGATTGAGTGGTGGCCATCCGGGGTTCCAGAGGGTCTTATACAGTTTATTGATTAACCACAGCTATACACACTGATGACTAACTTATGGATTGAATCGGGTAGCTCTGGACCTAGACCATCAAGGATGAAGATTTGGAACCAAGGGTGTCTAGATGAGTGGTGTCCAATTGTGCTTCCTTGAGGATCCTGCACAGTTTAGTGATTGCTCAAGCACAGTTACAAATTCTAAGGTCTTCCAGGATGAAGATTTAGAACTGGTGGTGTTGTTAATAAATGGCGTCCAAATAAAGTCCCAGAGGATCTGGCACAGTTTTGGTGATTGCGCAAATAGAGCTACAAATGCTGATATTAACTGATGGATTGAATCAGACCAGAGAACTCTGGACCAAGAAGTTCCAGGACAAAAATTGGACACCCCGCTTAAGAACAAACGTTCTGGTCAGGACTCTCAATCTGCCTCAGATTTGCTCACTGGACTGAGCTCAAAGAGCTTTGAAAGCCAGAAGCTTGACATTGAACCCTTGTCCTCTCCAGACGCCCTTATTGAATTAGCTCCTCTGGCCCACTTTTCTCTTTCTTCCACGAAAGGCGGCCATGCCGAGATCATCAAAAGATGGGGAAGCCGAGGCTCACTTTGAACACTCCCTCTAACTGTTACGATCCGATTAACAAGGCAACACTTTCGGGAAATGGCACATCGAGCTGTAATGAATTTCTGGGGAAAGTGGTATTAGCATATCCCATTGGTGAACCACTTCTCTGCAGTCTAGGCTCACATGGGAAGAAGGTGGCTTTTGAAAACATTTCTTGCGGCACACTTTAACATGGAGCAAGCTGGAAAAGCTGCAAGCTAAGCATGAACCGGAGGTGGAACAAATGATTGTCTGCGAAAGGAGCCACAAGCATTCAGGCTTTCCTTTAAAACACCAGGGAAAGAACAGCGTCTTTTCACTTTGGACACATGGGCGGAAATTGCCCCTCAAAAAGGAGTTCAAAGAGCACTTTTTAAACCTTTTGACTTTGTTTTGTTTTCCTCAACTACCCACGGCACACCGTTTACTGGCAGCCAACTCTTTCCACGTCAATCTCCACGGCCCGGGGGGAGATTCGGAGAGGCTGGCCCGAGAGGAGAAAAAAAAAAAGTCAGCCAAGAACATCGGGTAGCATGCAACTTCAGGGAGCCTGGGAGCCAGTAGTCTCTCTGAAATATCATAAACATCTCCCACTTCCTCTGTCATCTCTAAAAATACCTCGCCCCCTCCCCCTATCTTCACCTCCCTCCAGTCTCTACAGTCTATGCAAATAGCGGCCCCTCCATCCAGTCTTGTTTTGCTCTCTCTGTTTTCCTCTCACATTCTCCAGCTTTGTTCAGGCTGCTCTCACTCCTCCAGATTACACGGCGAATGTGCCTCTGGCCCTCCAGAGACCAGCATCTAAAGCTCCAAGCATGCAGAGATTTTAGCGAGAGCCACTCTGGGCTGCTCCTAATATCTGAGACTTGTGTTTTAGGGACCCCCACCCCCCCACTTTCTTCCCCTGTCTTTGATGACTGAACAGTTTTGATGTTTCCATTGGCAGGGGATGCTTGAGAGCTAGAAGTCCTCAGTGGCAGTTTAGGAGAGATTACTGTTGAGGGAGTGGAATTACTATTTTTTTGTACTTTCAATTCCCCTGTTCTCTGTCCCTTTCTTGCTCTCCCTCTTTCTCCTCTCTCATCTGTCCTTCTCTAGCTTCTTGCTTTTCCAATCTTGGCTCTGAGGGATGTCACAGAGCAAACACAACAACAAACTGTTCCAAATAAGAAAATTACAAGTCAGCGTGAAACTCTGTCTCTGATTGCTCACAAGGCGTAACGCTTGTTTCAAATCCTTGTCCTGTAGTACTCCTAATTCCTGCTCTGACAGACATGGGTCATTTCAGGGTGGGCTTGCTCAAATACGGACACAGATACACAAACTTTTACACTGATCAACCATAACATTATGTTTCTACACTGACTGTCTATTTGATCAGCTCCTCTGACCATACAGGAGCACATTATAGTTCTGTAATTACAGACTGTAGTTCATCTAGTCCCCACAGGACATGACTTGTTCTTGCCTCCTTAAGTTTACTGTCAGTTGGAATCAGTCTTGACTTGGTCTTGGTCTCGCTCCCACTGTCATTTGGAATTGGTCTTGGGCCCCTTTAGAATTGCACTTGACTTGATCACTTGAACATATCAAGTGGAAGTCTTAATTACAGCACTGCTTCTAAGCATGTCCTGGCTGATGAACTTGGTGAACACACCAGGATTTGTGCCTAAATCATCAAGTCACATGGTACTTGTATGCTGGACCAGGTAAAGCATTAAAATTTAAAGGACCAGATTTAGGAAGCACTGTAGCAAGATCTCTCACATCCCACATGTAACAATTCATGGCTCATTTCATTTGTTTGGGTGGTCACCTGTGCCTCAGACATGATCGCTCCACTGGAGACGCAATTTTCCCGACAGGTCCATGGGTAACAAAACACATCTATTCATCGTCGTATCACACGAGAAAACATCAGTTCTCAAGGCGGCATTCGCAAATGCGGCAAGGCTCCTCACTGGGGTCCTAATTAAAGTCTGTCTCGCCTTACCGCGACTCCTTTAATGAACAATGCGGCCCCTGATTTGCAAGTGATTGATTCTCACCTTTTCGTTCTGGCCGCTCACCTCATTACCTGCCTTTCTTTTTTCGGCTTCGGACCGCGCCGCCTCCCAGATTAGCGGCCCGTCCCCGAAGCCGCGTGGCGTAATTAGAAAGGGACATAATAAAGTGCGTCTTCCATCAGCCGCTCCCCTGCCGTTTAATCAGCCGGCCACAATGGGGGACATCAGATCGGCCGCCTGACTGTCGTGCCGCTGTCACAACAGATTTGGGTGAGGAGGGGAGTGGGGCTCGCTGTGTGAAGGCTCTGGACCCTCACTGGCTGCCCATGTTTATTCCTTCCCTGCTGGAGAAACGGACACCAGCAAAGAGCCAGAGCTCATTTACTTCATTTATTTATATATTTAGTGGCAGTTGGAAGTGATTAAGCCCAGGTTTATTGGGTATTTCTTTTTTTAAACACTGGAGAACTGACGTTTGACAGTGATTTTACTGTGGGATTGCTTCCCTACAATAGAAAATGAAGGACACTGTAGGGAACACTGTCATATGGAGCAGAAATGATTGGATCCCCTTCTCACTGTTCATTGAAATGACTACAGAACATTAATGGTGCTACAAATTGTTCTATAGGTAATGCCATAGAATGATGTTAAGGTCCATAAAGAACCACATTTGTAATAAAGGTGATATAGGTACATGAAGGTCTGAAGACCCATGGCTTTTTGTTAAGACTTTTCCAGAACTAATTTAAAAATAATCTTATGAAGGCTGGTGTCAGTAAAGCCTTAGGGGGGCTGTTTTTTGACTTGGGGATCAAAGGGTAAGCCCCCCCCCCCCCCCCCAAGGGAATTATGTATATATGTGAAACAGACCTAAAATAATCTTCTTGGTCAATAACCTGCATCATCTTTTCTTCCATAATCCGATTGTTTTTTTATGCTCAGGGGTGGGATTTTAACTATTACCAGCAAGCTGATTGGCTCTTTTTTTTGAAAGGTCAGACTCTATATATTAAATAAGAACTCTTAAGGATTTAAATAGTGTATGTTTATTTGGGTTGGGGGTCAAGGACATTGAAAACAGGTCAAATATTGTTGGTGTAGGAAGATACAGATGAATGAGGCCCGGTGTTCATGATAGAACCAAGTGGTTCTTCTATGGATTTTTGAAGGACCTTGATTTTAAGAGTGTACAGCACTATTAAAGGGAACTGAAATAGTCCTCAATGTTGTTGGAAACATTGGACTACATTGAAAAATCAAGGGCACTACATAAAACATTACTGTTGGGAAAAGAATCCCTAATTTCATCCACTAATGTTACATGGATTTGCTCTTCACTCTGCAACAGCAGGCCAGGGAGTTGCAATTGTAGCCTTATATGAGCTGACTGGTGATCCTCTGTGGAGAAGTGGAGAATCTTCAAAACAGCACGATTGGCTTTTATTAGGATTCTGTGTCCAATATGTAATTTGCATTTATTTATAGCACTTTTAATAAACAGTAACAAATAACATAACAATGGTAAATAATAAATGTTAATAACACTGTCATTGTCAGATAAAAACCTGGTTTCCAAAACAACAACTTTACTGGAGAAGAAACAAATCTTCTTAACTTTCAGTGGAAGTTTCAGGTCATTTTGGAGCATTTCTATTGGTCCACTTATCATGAAATTCTGCCACAATATGACAATTCAAAATATGTCAAAAAGTGAAAAACATCAAAAATGGAAAGGTACTGGATAGACCACCATTATTCCCAAGAACACAGTTAGAGTTCCCCTCTGTCTCAAACCCTTAGTGTTGAACTGTCTTCTCACAATGGAACGAAAGATGGACACAAACGCCTGTAGATGTTTTCAGATGTGAAGCTGGAGCTGGATCTTCCCTCAAAGATCTGATCAGGGCAGTTTGGGTGGTGTACCAGGTCTTACAGTGGTTTACAGTTCCCATTTTTTCTGTATTTTTTTAACTCCGGTTTTGAAAACTCTGACTTTGACTCTTCATCTTCCAGAAATGTGTTCTGATGTTCTATCAGATCTCCTCAGAAAACTCTCCTGAATGTCTCATTCACAGTTTGTACTATATATATATATATATATATATATATATATATAGATTCTTCATTAGAAAATCCCCTTTAACTGCAGCTGACCCACCTAGATTAGCATCTGCACATAAATGTGGAGGTGTGCAGAGATGTATGACCTTTTTTGGACCCATTTGTGGAAATCCAAAGTGCTCCCTTCTCTAAAGAACGGAAATGAGGTCTGAAAATAGAACACGGTGCTTTTAGTCATAATGAAACTAAATAACGTGTCTTTAACAGCTGTGCTATGGTCACGAGGAACCTGCTGCCTCTGGTTTCTACAAAGGTTACCAATCTCTCTCTGTGTGTTTCTCAATCTCTCTTAGTCGAGGATCAGAGTGCACTTGAACAGGGACAATGGGTTGTGGACTGAGGAAGATCCGTCAAACAGACGACAACAGTCCAGGGAAGATCTACTCCACCCTCAAGAGGCCACAGGTGGAGACAAAGATTGGTGTGGCCTACACATACTGCCACTTGGATTTCCTGGTTGGAAAAGAAGGTATGTTATGTACACTACACAAATTTTGTCCAAATGTATGGTTCTGCAAAAGCCTGCCTCAGATCTGTGACAAACCGATTAATGTTGTTGGGTGAGCACTGGGGCTGTAGTTAAGAACATCTTTGTTGACTCCAAGAGAAGTCTGGGACTGTTAGAGTCAAGGCGAGTCTAAAGGGGTCTAGTCAAGAGCAAGTTCAAGAGTGTGACCTTCAAAAGAGACTGATAGTGAGTGGAGATAAAACTTGTAGTGTGAGCACTGGGATGAAAAACACCTTTGTTCACTCCAAGACAAGACCAACACTATAAATCAAGATTGAATAAAGACCAAAGCAAGACTAAGTTCAAAGGAGAGCATGGCTGGGTC
>CM067503.1:1524936-1527436 GCA_034509495.1 Acestrorhynchus altus | reverse complement strand
TACTGAGCCAGTTAAGGGAATCGAACCGGCAACCTTCCCGGCCACGGCTGCCTGAAGTTGGTGTGAGGCGCCGCACTGATCAGAGTAAAGTGGCCGACCTGGTGGGTTTGAAAAGGGTGCAGTGGACCTTACAGTCGTTCTACGGGGTGATTTTTTTCTGTCACTGCCCCCCCACCCCCGCATTCAACCTTGCACATAAGTCAATTTGACACGAGCAGAGAGTGTGACGTTGTATTTATATGCAAAGGTGCCTAATCGCCCGAGCCCTTAAAGGGACTATTTATGTAGAAATGTTAACACGGGTAACGCTGCATTTACAATGTAGGCGGTAGATGGATGTGGTGACCGTGTCGGCCCTCGTCCCCCAGTGGTCTGCCCTGCTGTAATTAGTACGATGCCACAGGCTTTGTAGACACTATTCATAAATTATAAGTCAAATATTAAACTGTTCATTTCTACGGTACGTTTTCTGTTGCAAAACTGTAACTGGTGTAAAAGAAACAAATCAATGGACAAGCTGGTTTAACTGGTCAACCAGTTTAGCTATTGAAACGCATAGGGTGTGTTTCTGTAAGAGTCTGATGGTTAAACTGGTCTACAACCTGACCAAGCTGAACAACCAGTGTGACCACACAACCATACTGGTTGACCAGCATCACCAAGCTGGCTGACCAGAATGACCAGCATGACCAAGCTGGTCATAGAGAATGATCAAAATCATCATCCACTATTCTGGTCAAGAGCTGGTTAACCAGTGTACAAAAAACAGTGTGTATTTGCTGGGATTATCAGATTTTCCACCACCTTGACCATCAAAGACCAGCGTAGACCATCTGATGACCACCTGAAGGTCTTCTGCATAACTGAGGATGATACAAATACAATAATTCCCCATCGACCACATTGGGGACCATAGCAAACCCATTGCAACCTGCTAGCAACCTCCTGAGACACCAGCTGAAACACTGGAAATACCACAGCAACCATCTTGCAATACTCTAGAAACCACCTAGGATACCAGAGCAACATTGCAGCAACCCACTAGCAATATCACAGTGATCACCTTGGATACTATATAAATCACCTAGAAGCACTATACAGGGCACCTGGAATACCATAGCAACTGCCCAGCAGTACCCTAGGAATCACCTAACAACCCCATGATACTATTGAAACCACCTAGCAATACCACACGGACCACCTGCAACCCAATATCAACCACAAAGCAACCACCCTGGAACTGGTCCAGTCATTTGAGGTGTCCGTGGAGCTGATGGAGCATCCTGGAGAGGCTATGTTCCCTCAGCGTACTTGCCTCATAAAGGAGAGGATCTTCTTCAGTGCAAGGAGAGGTGGGTCACGTGCATGGGCCACGCTTTTGTGTGTCGGATTAGAGCAGGTGGGCCTGGGGAAGCCCTCCCTTTCATCCCACTGCCTTCCAGTGAAAATTGAGTCAGAAAGAAGCTCGGTAGGAGATGCATTGAGAGAGGAATCCACAGCCATTCGCTTCCCCACATTACCTTTCTCCCATTTCACCCGAGCCGCATGGAGGACTGCCATTGTTCTGATGGGCACAGGCCCCTGCTCCCTCGCGCAGGAAAGGCACGGTTCAATCCCAACCGGCCAAATGGAGGCCTTCATCGTTTTCCAGCGCAGACAGCTCGGTTACATCACATTACCCTCAGCAATGGCATGCAGTTTGACCTCACTGTCGTTTCTCTGAAATGGTTTGGCAATAAAACTATATTGGCCAATTCTCTCCAGCGCTGACATTTATATATTCCTCCTGTTCCCAGAGCGCCCTTCCACACTGTTTTCAAAACGATTCAATCATGTCCAGTCGAGTCCTGCTTTACTCATGTGGCTCATCATTATGATTTACAGACACATAAACATGATCCTGAAAACGAACCAGTAAACACACGGCGGAGTCGTCCCTGACTGCAGGTCGAGCTCCTGAGCGCCGTGATCCCGTACACGGTGTTTACTTTGAATACTGGGAATGCAAACAGTCAATATTTACTCTGAATCTTTCCTCCGTTGATTCTATCTGAACACATCCTCTCCTGCCAGGACTGTGTTTAACAAAGCTTGTTTTTGTTTGCTCAAACGTCTCGTGGATGATAATGTTGCTGTTTGTTTTCTTTATACCTTTGAAACAGAGCTGGAGTTAAAGCCTGTCTGCTCATTTTCTGGGACTCTTTTCTACAGATTATAGTTCTGTCATGAATTTGGACTCTCCTGCATATTGATAACGACTCCCGAGGGCTGGCCAATATATTGTAAATATCAATTTATTGAGATATATTTGTAGAAAATTGTCCATATCACCCCAAACCACCCCACGGACCGAAATGAATGGGTGAATGAATTCACTGCTCTCTCTCCCCCCCCCCCCCTCTCTCTCTTTCTCTCTCTCTCTCTCTCTCTCTCTCTCTCTCTCTCTCCCTCTCTCTCTCCCCCTCTCTCTCTGTCCCTCTCTCTCTCCCTCTCTCTCTCT